>JAPSGF010000029.1:1122249-1230450 GCA_035772895.1 Perdix hodgsoniae | reverse complement strand
GGGCCTTAAAGAAAAAAGCTGAAGCTGGCTATACTGAAGATGCCTAGAGCTCCATCCCCCAGGTATTTAAGAAGTACTCACTAATTTTAAGGCAAGCCATCTATTTAGGGATTTGTTAATACATCATCCCATGTGTCCATAGGCCTGTGTACAAGAATATATATGGCTTATTGACTAACGTCAGGCAAAATAGACTTCCCAGCCTAGATTAACTTTATCAGAATCTCTGCAGTCACCTCAGTGAGAAAAAGCACAGGTGATAGATGAGCCTGCCACCAGCTGCTGAAAATCCACCAGGAGAAGCTGGCTCCAGGCTAAGGCTGTGGGAATGGATCCTTCAGACCACTGAAAAGAGGCCTCCTGATGCCCTCCTCTGCCCTGACAGCTCCTGGCCACAGCTGTACTCCCACCAGCCAGGACGCCCCAGCTACACAGCTCAAATACCACCACTGGTCCCTAGAGATGGAGGGGACCCCAGGCTGGGCTCCACATCACTGCCAGGATGGGCTGCATGCAGCTGCAAACAGCTGCCAACAGCTACCCTCTGCACTCCTACCCTGCCATCACATCTGGTGGATACGTGTTTACAGTTGGAGATGAGTTTGGCAGATATCTTGACTGGGAAGCAGGAAGGGAGAGGCTGGAGTGGAATAAGGCTCCTCCTTTCCTTGCAAGCAGAATCAGTTGATTCCAATCTTTCAGGTGGAAATCATATTTTGGTTACAAAATCATAATAAACTCATGATCCAACACTGAAGCCAGAAGTTTGCCTCAACACTGCAACTCAGATCCAAGTTTCCACAATCTGTCCATCAATGGTGCTCATGTCTCCTGCTCAGTATTTGCAAAATCAGCATTGGAGTAACACTTCCAGTGGAACTCGTAACTGTTTCCAAATCCAACCCTGAATCCAGTTAACTTTACATAAGAATGTAACAGTTAAGGTACGGACACAGATTGGCAGTTCATATGAACTCAACTCAGCCCAGAGAAGAAAACAGAACATTAATAGACACTGCATCAAAATTAATCTTGATTTAAATGGGAAACCAGTGTGGGAAAGCAAGTAGGAAGAAATAGTGTTGTCTTTCAGGTTACCATTAAGTACTTGCTGCTAAAAATCTGTTTGTCCTCAAAATTAAAACCAAGGAATCCTTTTTCTCTCATTACATTCCCTGAAAGCTTCTTAGTAGTCCCAGGAGTCAGTAAAGATAAAAATAGTCTTTAACAGGCAATTGCAATGAGTTTAAGAACTGTTAATAGATATACAAGGAAGTTTGGAAGAATAACACTCATTCAAAGCCAATGTATTCACAAAAGTCACTTCCACACATCGTTGTCAGCCATATGAGGAAACATATCTGCTCCAAATCAATTATTACACAGAAAAAGCCATATGCTGAAAATTAAGAAAAAAAAAACCCTAACTACAACTGGAGGCTTGCAAAGAAAGACTATCTAATAGCAAGATGGGATTTAAGTATCAAACCCAAACATTTTATTGTTCCTGTATTACAGTGGCGCAAATTTTGGCAGATCCCACTGCAAAAGTCAACCTGATGAACACATCCAGCGTAAATCCAGCCACAGTCTCCAGGGAAGCTGTAACTCACCATGCTTATGAGTTGTATCTATTATGTGCCATTCTCACCAAAGCTGAAAGTAGAAATATATGCAGACAACCCAAAAAGAGGCTCCCGCAGATTAAAAATGACACTCAGCAACACATAAGATGTGCTGTTAAGAACTGCAAAAAATATAAGAATGAGCCGCACAATAAAAAAGATCAACAGTGGTGACACAGCCAGTGGGGATTACAGCTGTCTGCTCAGCCTGTGCTACTACATCTGGTTAGTGTTTGCCCTATGGAGAAGAAAGGAAAAAAAAGAAGTCCACATCTGATACAACTGCTTTGCCTGTTTAAGATTCAAAAGCTCCACTGAAAGCTTTCTCAGAGCTGAAGGGAGTATGATTTATACAAGGAGCCACAAGCCTTTTACAGTCCATTTGGAGCAGAATGGACATCAGTGCTACCTGCCTTTTGAGAATATTATTTCTTATTTTATTTACCTTTGTTCTTCATTATGCTTTTAGAGTAACTTACCAATCCGTTCAAACTATTTTGCAAGCACTTCAAGCCATTTCCAAGCATGGCCCTGTAGGCACTTGCTTCTATATAATTATAATCATTTTTCTGCAGACATTTTCTTCCCAAGTGCCTTTGCCAAGCAACAAGAAACAAAATAAATAATTAAAAAAACCCCACATCTAAAAATGGGTAGGGAAAAATGTAGGAATCCCACTATATCAAGCAGGGTCATCAGGAAGTGAGAGGAAGATAAATGTGTCTCCCCATGTCCTTCATGTCTTTGCTGACAGCCTAAAAATAGTGCTGTTCAATGTTTGATAGATAGGGCTCTATATGGCAGCTAAAATGTACTTCCCCAAAAAAATCTATCTTAAAATTCAGCATTTTCTACTCTTTTGGGGAGACCAGAAATAATCTGACAAGTTGGTTCTTTTTTTATGGCCCTTCTGTTGCAGAAACAAATGCATACACCCAATTCGATTTAGCTCTTTATGTAAAAAATATTACAGAAGTAGTTCCTCTGGCATAAAAGCATTAAAATTTTGCTCTATCTTCCTGAAAATTGATCTCCTTCCTTCATTTTAGCAGATATGGCAGCACCGGACTTAATGTGAGGGCACCACTCCAGACCTGCTGCTCTCACACCTGACCAAGACACTGAAATGCAGTGATTTAACAACATAAGCCTAGAAAGGGCAGTCAGAGGAAAGCTGCAAGACGAAGGTCCTAGAATCCCAATGATCTCCCAATAGAAACAGAAGATACTTCTGATACCGGCCTACTCAAAACCTCATCAATACCGGCAGCACCCCAGTATCACCAGCACCAGCCTTGATGCTAGTTTTAGGGCTGCCTTAAATCAAAGCAATTGGAGCGCTTTGTAAAACTGAATAACCTCCCCCCTACCCAATATGTTGACGTGGTCACTAAATCCCGCTGGGTAATCTCCAGAATCCATCTGTTCCTTTTCATTCTCATCCTGAGAAGCCTCCCATAGCCCCCGATTATTTCTCAACTTGTCTGAAGACACATCCTGTCTTCTGGCTTCTCAGACACGTGCTTCACCCTCATCTCCCAGGAGGGTTGCTGAAAAAGGCAGCTGCAAAGATTATCCACCCCAATATCATGCCCAGGCTCTCTTCAAATCCCTCAAAGGAGGAGACATTTCTTTAAAGGGGAAAACGTTTTCAGTGAGGAGAACAAAGTGTCTTTCGAAATGAGCATACACACAATCACAGAATGGCCAGGGTTGGAAGGGACCTCAAGGATCACGAACCTCCAACCCCCCTGCCACATGCAGGGCCACCAACCTCCCCATTTAATACTAGAGCTAGGACCCCCTCCAATCTGGCCTTGAACACCTCTAGGGACGGGGCACAACCTCTCCAGGCAGCCTGGTCCAGCACCTCACCACTCTCTCTGGCATCTTCCAATTACATCCTGCAAGTAAGATCTAGCTACAGATATCTTGTAAGCAAGCTTCTTTCGAAGTGTGCTTAGCAGAGGTAGAAATTAGAAAGTCCCATGATGGCCACACGTGGACTACCCACAGATGAGAGGATGGGGCCATGCACTGCACCACACATTAACCAGCTGAGAGGTAAGGGCACATTCACCAAAGGTCACCATCAAATGGCAGATGTAGGCATAAAAACGATGACATTTGCCTAATGACCACAAAGCAGCTGAAATTACAGGAATGCGTATCTTCTCCTTTTTCAGGTCAATATAGCCAGCATGTCTGTGCGTTTAATGTACCCAGCGCAGCTGCACTGAACACTCTAAATGCTTCTCATTTAACTCGAGGGCTGTTAAAAGCAGTGGAAGAAAAGCACAACTCTCTATACTTGTGTTGATGCAGAAAATCAGAACACAAGAACCAAACCCCACAGAGGGTTTGAGATTTAATTGTTGAGTTGTATTTTGTTATTGCTTTATTTGTAGCCCGAACCCCCCAGGACAGGAGCTCTTGTAATACTTACTGATTCCCACCAGCCCTTGACGTGCTCCCACTCCCATCAAAGCTATCAAAAATCTAAACAGCAAACAGCCAGCTAGAGAAACTTTATTGTTTCCTTACAATTTCAGCAGTTCTGCTGCTCAAGTTTAATGCTAAGTTTTATGGGGATGTCAAAGGGTTAACTTTGCTTGAAATTTTCCTATTTACCGTCATTTGTTCCAAATTAGGCAAGCACTGAAGGAATTTATGATGCCCCAAACTGACAGCCACTGACTGGCTAACAAATCTTCCCTTCTGTTTTCAAAATAGTTTTGTGTTAATCTCTCAGGTCACTATCAAAGACAGTTTAGCATCTAATTTATCACTTTTCGGGCAAGGATCCACACTGAAAAATTCACATCCAAACTGCAATTTGGTTCAGTTAATGGTCTTTTCTCAGAGGAACTGGACAATTAAAAACATATGGAAATGGAATAAGCTACTTGCTTCTCAACTAAATGTTTGCTCTCTGTCTTGGGAAATAAATGTAGGATGAACAAGCTGAATTCAGTCAATGGATTACAAAGCGGATTGGACTACTGTTATAAATCAGTCCTCCTTTCACAACCCACACAGCAGTATTACTATTCTACTTCTTTTGAACAGAACACGTCCAACAATGGTGAAAAGCCTTCAAGAAACTGCAGGTTTAAATGGGATTTGTGCTACTTAAAAAAAAAAACAAACAACTTCTTTACGTCCTACAAACATTTGACATATTTAGGTACCGAGATACCATAATCAGAAACGTCAGGTTAAAAAGAAAAGCATAAAGGCAAAAATAGTTTAAAACATGTACATCAATGTACACTGGCTTTCATTATAGTGGCAATCAATCAGATTTTTGGTAGAACCATGACATTCTATTATGTCTGGAAAATATCATGGTACAGTTGATATGTTTAAAGAAACACAGAGCTTGGAAGCAAAGCTTCCCCCTCCTCTTTTCTTTCTAGCAAGAAGCACCAGTGTCAGTGCAACAACACAAGTGACACAAGCCCTGACACGTGCGTGTCCCATGGGATTACTGTGTGCTGGAGGAGGGCACGAGGAAAGCATCAGTGCCACCGACCTCCCTCCAGTCCCAGCTACTTCCCCCTGGCTGGGGCCTTGGAATGGCTGTTTCTGGCCACTAGGAAAACTCCCTGAGAAATTCAGTGTGAATTCACGTATTCATTTTGCACCTCAACACTAGGTACCAAAAGCAGCCCCAGTCTCCTTCTTCAGGAGCCTTTCAGAGCAGTAAAGCCTCCTATTATCCTCTAAGCGAGTTCTGGGTCACACCACCCGTCCCATTTTAGCAGTATGCCTGCTTTTAGCCAACACCACACCCTGTGCTTTGCCAGCTTCATTAGCAATTAAAGCCAGCCAGCAGAACTCTCTGCAGCAGCTGTGGGAGACCTGTGGGCTGCGAGGTGAGGAGCACACAGCAGAGGTGAAGGTCTTGGGATCACACCTCGCTGCAGCTGCACAGCCACCCTTACAACAGGAAATAAATGGGGAAAATAAGTGATGCTGTCGTGCTGCTTTGCTTCCAGAGCTGTTTTGGCTGAAATCAAGGATTGAAATGGTGACTTTCAGAAGCAAAATAGTTGCAGGCCTACATCCCAAGCCACAGACCCAATGCTCGCAGAGCACTGCTATGGCCAGCCAGAGCTGTCTGGGGCAAGGCAAAGGGATCATGGCAGCACATGGGTTCTGCTGCATTTTTCAATTAAAACCAGAAAATGCAGCCCTCAGCAACAGCCAACAGAGGATGAAAGTAAAAACAAAGAAACAATGCACACAAGAAGAGTGGAAGCCGCACCCTTGAAATGCCTTTTGATGTTAATACACTGCAATGAGACTTAGCATAATCTGCTTCACGAAATACCAAAAGTAAACAAAAACCAGGAACACAAGCTTATCTCTCCCCAACTCTCAAGAACACCTACTGCCTTTAGTCTTCCTTACCACACTTCCTTCTTTTTTCTGACCAGTGCAAAATTACCCTCAAATACCTTTATGAATTCTTCTCCTGAGTGAAGACTTGCTGATAAGATCAATTAAGCGAGATGAGAAACAAAACCAGGCTGTTGTTTTAGTAAGTCATCTGCTTATTGTATATTTCATAAGGACCAAAAAGTTTGATGTTAATTTTCTGTGATGCATTTTCCAATAATCCATGAGGATGAGCTTGAGCACTGACAGAAAGAAGCGCTGTATTTCACAGCCGCACAGGAGCAGACAGTTTTAGGATCATTTATTTAATTATGCAAATGCTACTCTTGTGACAACAAGAGACAGACTCAAGCTGAAACCATACATTTGATAATAAAGTTCATATCCAGCTGAAGATTCATTACCTGCTGCGTCAACTCCAGCTATTACCACATTATTATAGCTTATGCTATTGTGTATTTAAAGTTGAGCTAACACTTTCAATCTCAAATTCTACTTTTAGGACATTTTAAACTAAGTGTTTGTTATACATGTTTTCTTTAATTGGCTGTTCTATGAGAGGCTCTGATTGTATAAATTAAAAACAAAACCCAACTGCTGCTCTGAAGCTAATCACCACTGAATAAACAAAGAGGCTTTTTAATCAGCATAAACTTCCCTTCTTTCCTGCATTTTACAGCCTGTATACCCAGCAGACAAGCAGTGTTTTGCCCAACTCTCACCAACAGGTGTACTGAAGCAACCCAAACGTATCATGTCAGCAGAAGATCCGGGCATCTCCCAGTGTATGAGTATATAGAAGCTGCTGAGCACGGCTGATCCCACAGGGGCCTGAAACCTCTGAGCACTGCAAAAGCATGACCTTAAGGCAATTATATTGTAAAATCTTCCTGCTGAACAAAAAAGCTTTTGCATGTAATGGAATGTTCCTTTGCAACAGACGAACCAACAGAGGATAGGGGGACACATTTGACACTTAGGTGTTCAAGGCTTAAAAGCAAAGGCATTCAATCTCAGGGACTGCATGTACCACAAGGCTGGGCACAAAAAGACCAATCTCTACAACAAAATCAGACTGTCCAAACTAAACTGCTACCTCTGGCCCCTTGAGCCACTTTATCTACAAAATTCAGGGCTTCTCCAGCATGTAGAGCTGACATCTTTTTCATTAGCATTTTAAAATATGTATTAAGATTGTAGTGCACAAATGCCATGCAGCAAATAGTTAACACATGGGGCTTTTTCTGCTTGCTTTGTCTCGTTTGTTTTAAATAGAAGAAAAGCTTTTATTGTCAAAGTGATGCTGGTAATACTCAGCCACTGCATGTCAAACACTGCGCACAAAATACCCAGATCTCGGATAGGAAGATTAATGTGCTTACTGTTATTCCATGGACAACTGCTTTGATGTCAGTGAGGAATGCTGCAAACACTTAAATGCTAAGAACCACAAATTCTATCCCAGTCTACATTCTTCAGGGCTGAGAAAACATTATTATATGCATGTATGTTTAGATGCACAGATCTAGCGTACATAAAGAAAAACCTTTCAACAAGATGAATGATGTACGGAGTGCACATCTGATCTCCCTGCTTGAAAAATGCCCTCGCTGCAGAACTCCCTTCCCCACATTACGAGCTGATCATGTCACTGCTCCCTGTAGCATTTAGCCCAGCTCAACAGCTGCTCAGGGTGCAAGTGCCCGGCTTCATGAAATCCAAAGGCAAGCAGATCCAAATCTCACCCCAGCTAATGGATTTGGTCCTTATCTCATGTTGTTGAAGCATTCTGAGTGCCAAGAGACTTATCTGAGCGTGAGGAATCAATATTAATACTATGATGCAATATTCATGTATTACTCTCTCATCAGTATTTTAGATTATATGAACACTTCAACACAGGCACTCATTCATAGTATGCTTTTTTCGTTTATCTTTATTACACTGTTCCTACTGAATGAAAGCAAAAATATCTGCATTAGCTACATCATCTGTGGCCAGCTTAATGAAGAAAAGAGTTGCATTTAACCCAAATCAGTTCAGGGCACAGCTCAAAACTGGCACGAGAGCACAAGAACTGCACATGGCTGGGAACGGGGAGTAAGATCTACTCATACTCTTTTTGTCATCAATAAATGCAAACAAAAAAGCAGGTCCTAAAGCAGAGAGAAGCCCAGAGTGCAGGCCAAGTACCCAGTAACCCCAGATACTATCTATAGCTGTGATTTTCATGCACCTCTGTACCTCAGGCGATCACAAGAGAGTGCGGGCGGCTGTGCGGCACACTCAGAGCTTAAACACTCTATTTCATCCGAAGGTTCCAAAACGATAATAGACTTTATTCTAATTGGATTGTCTGCAATGAGCCAATTTAAGTGCTAAATGCTGCGAATTATTCAGCATGACATAGCAGTGCGATGATCTGAGCCACTGCAGGGCAGGAGGCTTGCTGAAAGCAACACTTCCTGAAGCATAAAAAGGAGATGCAAGTCTTCCCTGGCATGTCTCACCCACCAAATTCATATTGTTTCAACAGCTGCAGCGTGCCCACTAAGCATTAAATAATGCTTTGACCTAGAACGTAACCACTGTCAGCCAGCACACCTGATTAGGAGATGATTTTGCAGAACACACCCTCGCAGTCCATATCGCGCTAATTGCTGGCTTTCAAAGAGACTGAGTACCTACCATGTGCTATGTGTGCTACACAGAGCTGGGAAGTATTGATCTAACCACCACAGCTTTAAAATATTTAACGAACTCAGACTGTACCTTTTTTAGTGGGGTACAAATGTCACACTGACTTGCGAGGATTTAAGGGACAGGAGAAGGCAGGCATTTAGGGCTTCAGATTTTATTCTTGTGCAATTACAGCACCATGAATTACAAATGCAAATGAAGGGCTGCTGTGTTACCTACCAGTCAGACCTGCACTTAATGCACAGCTGAGAAGACAAGGGTTTTCTCCGTGTGGAAAGCAGTACTGCAATACTTAAATTCTGTTGTTCTCTTAGCAAAGCAGAAGAAATGAACTGCAGGATTTTTTTCTGATTCAAAATCAGAGATTTTATCAACAATCCCCCAAATGGGAATAAAAGCAAAACACCCCACAGCTTTGTGGCTATTAAGCTTCCATCAAGGTCTAGACTCAGACAACACCACAGGCACTTACAAGGTTGGAGTTCTTACACCTAATTTCTGGTCACTGCATTCTGGACCTGAAACACTGGACTTCCAGTCCCCCAGCAGTGAGATGAGAGCTTCGGGACGGGAGAGAGCAGTCTGGCATTTGCCTCTCAGTCTCCTTGGAAAGGATTTAGCAGCACTCATCCCTAGTGGAAATCAACTCCTCAGCTCCGCAAGAACTCTTGGATACATGTTATCTGTCCCCAATGGTATAAAAATGATTGATTTTAATACCTTCTGTCCAATATAATGCCTAGCTGTCGGTGTGATGGTACGTAGTTAATCACCAGCTAATATGAATACATCATCTGATTTACCGAACAGAAATATTTATTAAAAATATCTGCCCTAGCTTGACTTTGCTTCTTGGCTTCTGGATTTATTAGAACCAGCACCAGTAGATGAGCAGTTTACTGTATTTTATTTTCCCACATATTTTCTAATCCACAGAGGCACAGGAACATTAATTCAGAAATTGGCTGCAATTATTTTTTTTGCTATTCAGCTAGGGGCAGTAAATGCAAACAGAATTGGCTGCAGTTCAATGTCATTGCGTAAGATTTGCTCTATTGTTCCCTTCGATGCAGATGTTAGGGTATATAATGCTAAATCAAAATAGTGGCAGTGTCATCCCATGCAATTGCTAATGGGTTCCCATTGGGTTCAGTTTTCTTGTGAGAAAATTAATTTCCTTTTACCGAAAAACAATCACAAAATTACAAAATTAAGACCGCTTCTTCCATCATCAAAATTTTAAAAGGAATGAATCCCTCAGCTGTTCATTTCTCATATAAAGCTCATGGAACACTGCAAAATGAGGGCCGCAAGCTTTGTGCATTCACCTTCATCATAAAAGCAGTAGAAAATGATAAGATAAATAAGAGATTTCCCACCGCTACTTAAACAATGATTCTTTCTCTTGCAAATGCCCTCTCCTTTCACACTGGAAGCACTGGAGAAGATTGAAAAACTTGTGTGCTCGTTGGGATTTCAGCACTATTCTCCAGTTTCTCAAACCGACCACCAAGCAATGCTCTCGCTCTCCGGAAATGCTGAGGGCAACAAAAAGCGAGCAGGGGCTGCCTCTCCTTTTCTGCATGTTTGTTCGAGATCATTGCTTTGTCGTTTAAAAGAAATGCAGATGACACCACCACTGACGCTTTAATGGAGGCAGATTATCTGCAGATCGATATTATTGCCATATATGGCACAAAAGCCTCTTCTCCAAGGAGTGATCTGAGTGGGACAGGGCTGGTTTTGAACAGAGATTATGGGTCCTCTCTGCTGTAGATACAGTCACAACTGAAAATACCAATTATCTTCCCAAACAAAGCTCCTCAGTAGCTGCAATAGCCCAGAGAGGGACATTACCACAACACCCCCGACGGCAGCCAGCCATGTTTCAGCCATTTCTATTTGCTTGCTTTAAATGCTGGGGAAAAATTAAAGGATAAAATGAGGAGATTAAAATACTCTTTTACTGCCTGCCCTTCTCACAGAAATAAAGATAAAAACAAACAAAATCCATCTATCTTCCCTCCACCGGGATGCTCCTGGCAGTGGTTATTAAAGCTCCCTGCTGGGAGCTCACTCTTTACCACCTTCTGAAGACTGTCACAGCCACAGGTTCCTATCAGATTAGCAGGAGGATTTCTCTGCCAAGCTTGTGTACAGCACAAGGTACGTGCAGCTCTTCACAGGCAGCCTGAGCACTGCAAGGCAGCTGCAAGCAGCCCAAGACGCATCCCCAATGTCAAAAATAAGCCCATGTAAAGAAGAGCACACTCAAGAGATAATGAGTTCCCCAGGGAGAAATTGAGCACGCTAGCTTGAAAGAGGCCCGCCAAGAATAAGTTTTTATTTACACTCGTTTTAAATGTCCACAGTTTTACTGCAGGAAGCTATAATCTTGATGTGCTCAGGTGTCGGCTCCCATCCTCCCAAGGCTTTTACTACTGACCTTCATTGGCTCTTTAATTGCGACTAGCATTCTTGATAAAATTAAGAGATACATTTTAATGGACCATTCTAGCTTTTTAAATTGAAGATAAAAAGCCATGCTTTGCAATTGAGAATCACAGTCTGGCTGCCTGGTCCGATCTTCTCAGTAGTTATTTTCCACTGCAGTAATGCAGAGAAAGCTAATGCTTTCAATAAAATTTCATTGCTACCCAGGCTGCTTTTTACTTAAACTTAAAAAAAAAAAAAAAAAAAAGGCAAAAATTGAGTGTGGAAAGGGCTGTAATCTAGGCACTGAGCCTGCTTGTCCTGCTTCAGGTGGATGTGCAGGGTCATATGATGATGGCAATCCACCATCAAGATGCATGAAGGATCAGACATCTCCATACAGAAAAAAAAATAATCTTCCATGCCTTTACAAGCTTAAAAGGCATCACCCATTTCAGGACTCAAGTCCTGAATTCCTCCTACAGATTTCTGCAGCTCTGAATTATGCAGGAAGCAGCCCCACCTGTTCACTATCTCATAGCTCTGCCCTGAGCACAGGGAACGTTGGGGCCCGTGCATAGGAGGAAAACAAGCATCTGAGAGGAAATCACCAAATTCAGTAATGTTTCTGGATAAAAGTCAGGCTAACACAATTTACTTATTACACTACATGAACACTTGCCAGAGTCTGCTTATTGTAAGACTGGAAGAGAAGAATCACTTGTACGCAACCGCTCGTCCACAACACGTTTGCATCCAACAATACAAATAGGTCCTTTTCTACTCTTCCTGGACACCCCTCCTGATGACTGTAAGGGCTGTAAATATAACAATACCGCAGAGCAGCTGACTTGCAGCCACTCGGTACCTGGGTTTCCTCATGCATCACACCCTGAGTTTTATTGTGTCCTGGTGGGAACCAAATGGATGAGGACCTCTTTTGTCAGGAAAGTTCTGCTGACACTAAGAGAGATCCCACCGAGATGGAAGAGAAACTGTAACAGCACAAAAAGGCTGAAAAAACAGTGCTAAAAAAACACAACACTATTTATTGAATAAATGATAAAGTGAGGGAGAACTTAGCTAAACATAATTTCAAGAGCAATCTGATCAATGCGGGACTCCCCTGTCTTCCTGCATTTTGTTCAACAATTTCTATTATGCACAGTATTTGCAGTAGTTCTAAATATATCCACTGCCAACTTCTGTAATGATTCAGAACTTTACAGACCTACAACAATTTCTTAAACAGAAAAACAGCATTTGTCTTTAATGCCTCTAGTCTTCATTTAACATTAAGCATATGAACAAAAGAATGAAAATTGTCTTTGTTGTTTTACATACAGTTCTAAGAGAAAATACTAACATCAAAGTGTCCTCCAATCTCACTGTTTTTCAGTACACGCACAAGTCAACAACAAAAATCTGTAACCTGAAATTAGAGGGCAACTGTTCTGTGCTTATATGGAATTTATGGTTACCATTTAATAATGAAAAAAACAGCACTAAAGATGGCAAACTCTTGAATGAGAATCTGTAATTAAATTTTAATTAAATTGGAAGAGAGAAAAAAAAAAGGAGTACAAACCACTGATTTGCTGTACAGAAAAATACTGTTTTTAAGAACAGAAAACGGAGTATTTACTTTCTCAGTAGCACAACAGTATCAGCACTCAAACACAATCGCTGCCTGGTGGATAGGTGGGAGCAGCATGACATTCTGCAGTAAATGCTTCTCCATACCTCAGATAAAAACATCTCCATACTCCTCCTCTGAACGTGATGCTTTCCAATGCTGAAGGAAACCTCTCGAAGAACATAACTATACAAATATATAAGATTTAGATGCCACTGGGTCAAAGGGTTAGTGTAATACAATATTACTGTTACACTTTGCATTATTATCTTTATAGTTATGCTTGGTTTGCATTTCTACAGCATGTGAAATCAAATTAGTTTGCTCTTCTGCTAAGTGCACAGTTCCTGATGGCCACTAATGTGACTCACAGGTCAGGAAGAACTTGGAATTTGGCAAATAGGTGCCTCATTTCCACACGCTGCTGTCACCTCTAAATCTGATTGAAAAAAGCAAAAGGGAGAAGAGCTCAATGTATTTTAAAGTGAAGCTACTGCCAGGCAAGGAACTTGAAACTGCAGAGTTACTTGGAGCTGCTGGATGAAAAAATAAAATAGATTCAAAGCATCAGAACCACTCCAGAGCGAGCACCTCTTGCTTACCGCCGCAGTGACATTATTTGGCAGATTTCCTGATGAGCTTTTTTTGCATGTTTTGTAAACAGAAGATGTACAATTCAAAAAGGGCTGATCCTGCAGGCTTTTCTGGTGAATAACCACATAAATACGGAAGTCCTCATGCAAGAGTCCTTGGACTATTCTGTCCCTACCTCCCCTGTCCAAGATGAGCAGATACAATGCCATGACCTCAAAAGGAGTTTAGTATTCAGATCACACTGATATTGCTAACATTATTTTTATATCAGTATCATTCATTTTTAGGTAGATTAATTATAATAAATATGTGCTATATCAACAGACTTTTCATTATGGTCCATTTAACCTCATAAAACATAATTGATTCCTATTTGCTCTATCTGATCGATGCTTAGGGCTCATTGCTGAACTGTGTTAGGAAAAAAGCCTAGGCAGAAAAGGACCATCTCTGTGTAGGACAAATAGCATGGCTCATATACTACATAGCTCAGACTGTCTGCATAAATATATGTCTATGCACTTATGGAGAACACAGAAATTAATAGCGGGACTTTATTAACTCAAAAATTACATCCCAGTAATCTATAAATCTTTACTATTTATCAGCTTGCATCTTCAAGGCACAAGCACTAAAACTGGACTTCCCACATTACATAACGCCATCATCGTTGTACTGCTTAAAGAGCTCCTCCCTTTGGAATACATTTCCCCAAGTCCTTGGGATGATTGGTGGGAAAAGGAGAGGAAGGAATCCAACTCATCCTACTGTGCCAAGCCCTTTGCTGCACTCAGCTGTGTTCTCAGTAACTGAAAAGATCCACGTTAATTTTCAAATATAAGAATAATGATCACTGCTTTACATGGACCTGCGATTAAAAGCATCTGAAAGCCACATGCAAGAATGAGTTGCAGGACTGGATTCTCACAGACTGCATTCCTCAACTTCTTCCTTCCACACTTGGGATTTCAGCCATTAGATTCTGGGTCAATGCAGAGTCACCAAATGAGCAGTGCAGGAAGGGGCAGAGCTCCAAACCTACTCTGAGTTAGGCAACGCAGAAGGACATTACCTGCATTATTTGGATCACAGTCTAACTGATTTTCTGAGGAGAAAAAAAAAGACCTACAGAAATAGGTATACATTTTGTATTCTGAAAGAATACAATGGCACATTCCTTTGATTCCTTAATTACTCAAGACTATGTATAGAATTCAGCACTTCTGTAACTGTTAGTAAATAAGATAATTGTACTGTATATTAATGCAATCTGCTGGAAGTAGAACCTTCCAAAAATATTTCACCACTAACAAACAAGATATTCACATCACTTAAGTTAATTTGATATTCAGCTCATCTCTTAAAAAGGCAAAAGCTTGAGATGAAAAACAGTATTTTTTTCAAACAAAGACATTAGTATATTGCTTGTAGTACTGGGTAAATATTTCATAGCCAAGTTCTTAATGTTCACGTTTCACTGTGTAAGAAGCCTGCTCAATATTTTTAGGAAGAAGTAATATTCAACACAGCCAATTAATTTGCTACTCGTTACACAGAGGTTTAGTGTGACAGACTGGAACGAACGAACAAAAAGATCGACAGAAGGGAGATTTCAGGACTGTATTTCCAGTGGTTGTTCTCCATAATCACTTGATAACAGAAAGTAAGGAGGATGCGTATTTCTAGTACGAACGTTTAGAGAGAAGGTTTGCCCTTTGTGCACATGAATCCAAGTCAAACCTGGAACCATCATTAATTTGAACTTACCTGAAGATGTATCACTGACAAGGGCTTCCAGATAAACTGGTACATCAACCAAATCATTCAGTCGGTTTTACCATGTGAAAAAACTGCCTCCAAAAGGATATAAAATGCTCTTAATGTTTCTGAGAAACCATCATCTGAAAGCTCACCTGCCCTGCATTTCTCTTAATGGGTTTATCAATTTTTAGAACACCCAGGGTACAGTAATATTTAATACTACGTACTAAATGTTAACCAACATTTAAAAGCAATAAAAAAAATGCCCAGAGACAGTTTAAGATTTCAAGATGCCAGGCTTGTCCAGCCAGCTAATCATCTCACAGCACAAGAGAAACAACAGGAAAACAGCTACAGCACCAGGACCCGGTGATTAATTTAACTCTTCCAGGTAAGCACTTCAGGAGGAGAAAAGTCTGAAGACACAATTAAGGGATGCTGAAGCAGAATTTCTGAAGGATCCTTGCTGCGAGATGATGTCAGACCCAGAAGCTTTTAGTTCCCTCTCACTAAGGCGGAAGCAATCTCCTTTGATTAGGGACACTTGTCAGCCCCCTAGGTCACGATGAAAAATCTGTGGGATTTGTTCTTTTTCTTTTCTTTTTTCTTTTTTTTTCTGAGGAAATCTGACATGCCACTCGTGCAGTCAGCCTCTGTAAAGTCAGATCTGGCTGCTAACACAAAAATAGGCAGACGCAGCTGGCCAAATGCTCTTCAAAGGCAGGGTGTAGGCACAGTCAGCCTCTGCCCCCACCAGTGCCTGGACAGCCCCTAAGAAACCATCACGATATTTCCCAAGTCATTGGCAGAAAAGTAACCAAAAAAAAATCCTGCTGTTGCATAAAGCCTGGGCAGGATTCAGTCTCCACAGCTGGGAAAACGTTGAGGTTTGACCTGGTCGGTGGCTGAGCACCAATGCACATTCGTTCCCTCCTTCCCTTCCCAGTGAGGTGAGGAGAGAATTAAAAAAAACAACAAATTAGAACTTGTGGGTTGAGATAAAGCTATTTACTAAGACAGAGAAAGGGAGAAGGAAAATAGTTATGACTGTTTATATATATATGTATATAGCAAGTGATGCAGAAGTAATTGCTCACCATTACCTGACTAATGCCATGCTCACCCCTTCAAAATTCCTTCCCCTTGATGTCATGTGCTATGGAATATTTCTGTGGCCAGTTGAAGCCCGCTGTCCTAATTCTGCTCCCTCCCATCTCTCTGAGCCCTTCACTGTGAATTTGCCTCAGCTCTATACAACGCTGCTTAGCAGCAACTATAAGCACTGCTGTGTTATCAGCATCGTTTTTCCCCTCGAACCAAAACAAAGCATCATACCACACATGGATGAAAACAATTCCGTTCCAGCTGAACCTAAGGCATCCCCCTCCAGCACACGGTCCCACAGGCACATGCTATGGGCTCAAATGGCTGCACTGACTCTGCAGGAATGTACCACACGTGTGCACATGCACTTCATCCTTCACTGAAACTTGGATTCCATCATCTTACTTGAAAATCTGCAGTCTGAACAGTGGTGTTTCTCCAGCACGCCGCCTCTCTGGGTCACGAAAGGCCACCTCAAAGCTCAGAAGGGGTTCGATGTTTCAGGTGTTAGGTGAATGAAAAAACACAATTATCTCCTGTTCTCACTGCTCACCTGCTCCTGACCTTCAAGGCAAGTATTTTCCTGCTTCTTCAACTGCACACACAAATAAGTTGTCTGTAATGTGATTACTGAGATTTTCCCCCCCAGCCTCTCAGGCAGATAAGCACGGAAGGCACCCTGTGCTCTGGCACCGAATGAGAAGGGGAGAAGAGCCATGAGTGATTTGGCTGATTCCATTCAGTTCCACTGTCAAGCGAACTACCACCCACTACTTGCCCCAACAAATCCACCAGCCAATTAAACATCACCCCTGGCACAAAGCCACCCCACGGGTGCTGCTTGCTGGCTCTGCACGGGCTGTGCTCAGCACCTGCCATGCAGCACCCAGAGGTGTGGGTACCAATGTTGGAGCACAAAGTCACCTCCCAGCATCATTTTCAAGCTGCACGAGGTCAGAAGTGGTACAGCAGTATGTGGAGCCACAAAAGTGGTTTCCACCTGAATCTGCAGGGATTTCCATCTATATCTGCACAGCCTATTTGCTCTAATTGCAGCACTGACTCAGAGAGATTCCAGCATTTTTCAATTTAAACAAAACTTTTAACATTGTTTGAATGTATCTAAATGCATTCAGGAATGTAATGAAGTCCCACTTCCCCCAGAAGTCTGTGTCTATTGCCCCTAAATAGTTCAGCTGAGGATTTATTTGAATTTATAGGCAGCAACCAAGACTTATATTGCTTCCTTAAATGTCTTATATAAGCAAAAATGCATAACTGAGATGTGAGGAGTTCAGCATAATAGGGAACCAATGCTTTATAAAATTACTGCTTTTTATAAAGCATCTTCCTAAAAAGAACCTTTTAAAATAGAATGCACTCTTTTCTTTCCTTGGATAACTGATGATGTTTGGGACCAACCGCACACATTCCCTGAGCTGCTGTACTTCTCACAAGGCACTGTCTGGCCATTCCCTCTACCTTGCTGTTCACCCCATGGATCTGCCCTTAGAAATAACACAAAGTGCCACTGAGTCCAGAACTTAAAATTTAAGACATTTACTCTGCATTATTTGCTGTCCAAAAAGCAAATTGCTACTGCTGTAACATAAAGACGACTCACATCTGTGCACATAGAAGGAAGATAAGGCCAAAGAAAATATTTTAAATTTAATGTCTACAAAAAAGGAACAAAATACACAAACTTCTGGTAACTGTCCAAGGTCATGATAACTTGTAATACAAAAGAAATGGAGATGTTTTGGAAATCAAAATGGGACACTGAACTTCATCAGCCTTGTCAAGATCAGCTGATGTAACGCACTGTATTCTCCTGAGCTGATTTTTCATGCACCTGGAAGCATCTCATTTTTCTTAAAACAGAACAACCCCCCCCAAAACCAGTCCTAATAACTCAGATAACAGCTTTAAAATTTTTAACAGATACACACACACAGATGTGAGCAAGTTCCAACAAGGGCCTCTTCCTCTCTACAGCATGATGTCCCTAGGGGATTAAAATGCTCTTAATCAACAGTTGTTGATAATGATGTGCCACCTATCAAGATAAAAGTCTGAATGCAATAACATCTGTTACATTCCTTTGTTAGGAAACTGGTAACACGGTTTTTGAACACACAAAATTTGACTTTTAATTACCCTCGTACACCTTCTGTTCAGTTATTAATCAGCATTAACCCTTGAGGCCATTTAAAATATTAAGAAGTATAAAAATACATCCTATAATGTTTCTGCATGAACAAAACTGCTATAATTTTTTCCATATAAAATCAATGCTCTCTGTTTTACAGTTTTTGAATCGAGTTATGACTCTCAATAGCTCAGGATATCTTTCGGTGTTTTTCTTTCATATAAGTCACCCTTTGGAAACACATTAAATAAACAGAAAGCTTCACCACTAACTACACCATTACTGAGAACACATACACTAGTCCAAGAAGATGGCAAAGTACAACTTGCTTTTCCACCATGTGCAATTTTTGAAATATGTACACACAGACACAAAACTTGCATTGGCACACTGACATTTAGGATTGAAGGCATTCCAGGGAAAAGACTTACAAGAACAAATACCTCCCACAAACAGAGCACTGCCATCACAGTAGTGCTGTAGTATTGGGGCAGAAGTTACTGTGTTGAGTGGGGAACTGGTCACAGGGAGATCAAACTCCTGCTCTCCTGAAGTTCAGGTAATAAAGGTGTCCCACAGAAGTAAACTGCCTCTGCCTCGTTCCATAGACAGCAAGCCAGGTTCACTCTTCACTGCACTCAACCCAAGCTACCCAAGGGAGGCACAGCCGTCAGCCAAGCCAGGCTTCCTCCCTAACCTGCTGGGAGAAGCAGGAGCTGAGGGAATGCCTGGTTCTATTACCTTAGGCTTCCATCACTTTCTGCTAATAAAGCAACACAGTAATGTTCAACCCAACTGCAGTCATGGTTGTTAGCTACTTTCACACTCTGATTATGTCCAGGACCTTACAATGCACAGATTTGACCTCTATCAGTCTAAAGTGCAGTGATGCACATGAAAATTGGAAATAAAAACTGAAGTGATTGATAAGGACATGAATTATCTGTTTAACAAAAGTGGTGACAACACCACTACCACCCTTCTCTCACAATGCTTCTGTCTAGAGAAGCTAAAGCAGCTAGATGACAGCTCCTAGCACAGTACACTGCGGTTTCTAAAACCTCCTCCATGCACCCAATCCCTCAGTGATTCCATGAAGACACATCCCGATGTTACCACGTGCCAGACAAGAAATGCACAAAGGAAACCTCTTCCACAAGAACTGCAGGAAGCACTGCTGAGCTGCAGGGAATGCACAGCCCACAGCCACCCAAAGGACCGACGGGAGCTGTGCAGCAAGATGAACCTCAGCATCATAAACATGAAATACTCTCAATGCATACAAAACAGCTGCTATTAATAATGCAAAAAAATATATCTATAAAAAAAAATTATTAAAGCCACAATCATTAGTTTGCACTTTTCCAAAAATTCACAGCAATCGCAGCAGCAGAAATGTACATTTTTAGATGTTAGAGAATTACTGCTAAATCTCAATCAAATACTGCAATAGCCTAATGTCCCTAGAACGACACAGACCTTTAATCAAGGCTAAAGGAAGAAGGAATATTGCTGTGAGATTATCGAAGGGCGTAATTTATAAGTGCGCTGCAGTCATATTTCCAAGCAAAAAGACAGAACGCTCCTATTCCTTTATGAAAAATGAAAGTTAACATTCCTGTACAGTCACTTGACTGCATGGAAGTGAGAGGCTACATAAAACCAAGATTAAAAGCTTCATGCAGGTGAAGTGCTTTTACTGAAAGAGACAAACATGCTTACTGACTACATCTAGAAGGGCTAAGAGGGAGTCATCTGCTGAACTGCCCAATAAAGAACAGAGATAAAAATGAATATATGTGCATTTATAAATTAATAACTGGGACTTTTTATATTAGTTCTTACAGGACACAGCTATTTTCAAGCAGTCTGTGGCTGCTTTCCACTGTTCTCTAAGACTGCAACCTCCAGAATTTGAAACACCTTCATTGGAAACAGTGATTTAAAAGTGTCAGAAAAGAACAGTGAAGAGATCTCTAACTTCTGCCTCACCTTCTCTGCCAGCCTCTCTGCTGACTCCAATTCTTGTATAAATCTCTAACAAAGGCAATCCCCTTGGGGGTTCAGTGGCTCGTGGCCAGCATGGGCCACATTACCCAGTGAACACGACAACAGACACATTCTTCTCCCTCACAGTACACTTAAACTTGGGCTCCCAGTAATTTGGCCAAAGGAAGGCCTGCATTCATCCAACTTCTCAAGCAACTCCCTGTCATTTTGGCACAAGTACCTTACAACTCAATTTACAAGAAAAGTGGCAATTTAGTTCCAGCTGCAAAGCTCCAAGAGTAATATTAGGAAAATAGGAACCATATTTCACTTTTCATTGGCAGGGTACACAAAGCACTTCATCAGTTTACTTAGCACCCAGGACACAGCAAAAAATATGCACGTAAATGAACAAATAAAAGCCCAGGAAACGGCAAAAAAAAAAAAAAAGAAGCAGGCAATCACTTATTTACACTTAATTAAGCATAAAATAACTCCCCTCCTCCTTGGGGAAGTATATAGATTAAGTATGAATGGAAATAAAAGAGTGGCTGAGTAATCGCTGCAGTTCAAACAATATTTCACAGGCAAAACAAGTGTGATAAGATTCAGTAGCCTGTGGCAGGCGTTTGTTTGAGCTAGCAACAAGATCGTATTTTCATACTTTTGGCCATCTCTGTAGTCCGAGGCAAGCCGCCAATTCCCACTCTCTACTGTCAACCCCCAGACCTAATGGAGATGAAAGGCAAAATATAGCTCCACTCCAACTGCATTATTGATTCCAGCAGGGCCAGATTTGGGCTGACAGGGCTGAGGTCATAATTTAGCCATTAGCACTAGGAACGGCAGGATTCGGCTACCCAGAACCACAGGACTACGGGCCATGCTCTCCCTTTTATGTCGAATCAATATTATATTCTGCAGATGTCTGGCTGTGCTAATGGAAGAGCAGCCGCAGCACTTGCTTTACGAACA
This sequence comes from Perdix hodgsoniae, assembly GCA_035772895.1. NCBI lineage: Eukaryota > Metazoa > Chordata > Aves > Galliformes > Phasianidae > Perdix > Perdix hodgsoniae. Next base: position 1,209,077 of record JAPSGF010000029.1, on the reverse strand, counting down.
GCTCTAGCACAAGGCAAAACGCCGAGCCCTTATAGACCAGCTATTGGAAACCTTGGCCCACCTCTGCTTTCTGCTAGAAGCCCTCTGGCACATTACACTCCGGCTCCTGTGTACAGCAATCCAAAAAGAGCACACAATACGCTAAAATAAAGAAAAGATAGCGCTACCAAGAACAGCTCTATCTACATCTCACAATCCTCATATCTCTATAATGTAATCAGAAGTTGTAAGCATGCAGGGATGAAGATTTTAAGCATCTGCACCTCAACTTTTTGTTCTGTTTTTCAAGTAACAATTCAGCGTGACCAGCGTTATCCTGACTTCCAGACTGGTCGCTGTAGTTCATTGCTCTTAATTATCTGATGAAGAGGAGATCTATAAACAGTGATTTGCAAGATCCTTAAAAAAATAATACAGGGTAGGGTTTTATTAAATGCTGAAATATTTAGTTGAATTCAGTGACTCACACAAATCTAGAGATTATAAATTCAAAGCAGTAACTTTATATATTAAGCAGCCGCCTTAGGGCTCCAATTTATTTAAAAATAGATTTTATTGATTTTTTTTTTTGCACATTTTGGAATTAAATGTTACTATCAGCTCCACATATGCTCATCTCTGTAAAGATTTCTTATGAACTATGATATCAAATTAAATTCTAATCTATTTGTATTAAATTGATACAAAGCCTGGTGGGGGAAGTCTTATGGAGAATGAACATAAATCTGTTCCCACTTAATCTAAGATGTAACATTATAACCTACTTTTAACTAAAATAAGTACATTTTAGGTGGGGCAACATTAATTTATTAAAACAAATAAATGGCACATTTAATTGGTGCAATATGGGTTAAAAATAGGAAAAAAACAGTAGCAATAAACAGTCAATATTCAGTTGACACTGAAGGGATTCTCTCTCAAGACAGATGCTTAACTCTTAACTGGGAAAAGGAGTGAAAAAGTAAAAAATATTTTTAAAAAAGAACACATTATTAAAGTTGCTTGTGGGTAATTTAAAAATAAACAAGTCTGGTGATCAGCAGACCTTGCCACTTCTATTGCACCAAAAATAAGAGTTGTACAAGGTTCTCACAGTACTGCGCAATAAATAGCAGATGAAATTCAATGACAATCAATGCCGAATCAACTCTAATTATGTATACAATGACAGACTTGAAATTAGCAAGTAATATTCAGGGAAGACTTCAGAGTAATCACTCAGGCTGGCAGCTCTCTGTGTGTCACCTCAGTGCTCCACATCGGTCTCAGTGAAAAGGAATGAGGAACCGCAACAAAAGTACTGGGGAAAGTGAAACACCATCATAATCACCATAGAAATGCATGTCCCCAAATGCTCAGAGCTGTTTTGTAAACTTGTCCCAAAGAAGATATAGGAGAGTTACTGGAAAAGGCAGCAAGGATGCCCACAATAACTGATTTTTACAATAAGGGTGGGGAAGCACTTGCACAGGCTGCCCAGAGACAGCCAAGGTCAGGCTGGATGGGCCCTGAGCACCTGATGGAGCTGTAGGTGTCCCTGTGCACGGCAGGAGGCAGAAGGGTCCCTTCCAACTCATGATTCCACAGCTCTATGACATGTAATGGCTTCTGCTTCAAAAGGGCAAAAAATATTCTAGACTGAAAAAGAGAATATTCAGGGTGGAATGAGAAGAATATAATAGTAGTCATTAAAAACCTGGAATTATACATGGACAGTGAGCACAAAACTACTGTCCGTGCTTTCCAGAACCACCGGAGTTATGGAGGAGCAGGTGCAACTATGAATCAGTAAAGGAAACAAAGAAGTTGTTGTGCAATGGGATCACACACTAAACATATCTCATATACTTCATCACCTGCATTTCCAAAAACCAGATAAGATATAGAACTGCTTTCAAGTCATGTGCTATTCATGCAAACCTTGCCATCTAAGCTCTTAAACTATTACCTAAATAAATAACTAATTCATCTTCCACATACATCTTTCAGCTGTCTGAAGCAGTATCAATTACGTTAGTACTCTGATACAAGTCAGAGGCCCAGCTGAACCCAGGATCCAATTGTGTCCTGTCCAAACAGAAGAGACAGTTCTTGCCTCAAAGAGCCTGAAAGTAACATGAAAAAATTATTAGGTGCACGACAGGGAGACTGGAAACAGAGATGAAGCAAAACCTTCCTCCTTCAAACCACTGTGTCAGGAGCAGAGCTCAGGTAGGTTTCATTTGGTGGGTTTTTGTTGTCTTTAAGGTTGATGCCTGTATCTCTCTGCCAGGATGTCTCAAATGCAGCAGAATGGGAGCTAAGCCTTTTATTTGCACAGCCACAGTACCTACAGTGAAGATGTATTTTAGAATCTCATGCAGATAACGTGCTACATGTGAAGAAATCTGATCCACAGAAATGCTTTTATTTCAGATGTGCATAAACCAAGATGGAGCAACAGAAACCCTCCAATATATTTCAGGCAATTTAAATATAAAACCATGTCCATTAGTCTTGGGCTAGCCCTGTGAAATCCCAAGAGATAGGAAACAGAAGTTCACATGAAGAAGTACAAGATGTATATGTGAAGACATTGGTACAGCTTTCTGAAATTTCAGACTCGTGCAGTGTCAGCAGTGAACACAGGACATTTCTGTACTCAAGGGGGCTGATTCTTCACTGGGTTTTTTTTGCTTTTTTTTTTTCTAAATCATATAACCTGTACTGTCCTGAGACCACTACGTGCTAAAGGAAGAGACACTGCCTGCTCTATCAATCTAAGAAGATCGGATTTTGGAAAGGAACAAAATATCCCCGCACAAAGGAAAAGGATGGGCTCTGCAGCAATGTCATTTGCCATTTTTCAAGAGGCTTTTTCCCTTCCCATCAGCTCGCTATTTACACAGCCATCACACGCCTTCAGCAACAGACAACACATGGGGTGCCAACAGTGTAAGGAAACATGCAGTTCTGCTAAGAATCAGCCTCAAACTTTACATACTATCTGCTTGGCTTTTGATATGCTTCAAACATTTTAGTTACAGCCTCTGACATGCAGTTTGAGTCTAGAAGTGACACGAAGCACCACTGTTAGAATTCCAATCTGAAAAGGAGAAGTACGAGATCCATCAGGATGACGCGGTCTAGTAGTGCTTTAATTGAGGTGACGATATAAATGAGTCACAGGTAATTGCCAGGTAGGACGAGGAATACAATTACCCTCTGCCAACAGTGCAGTCAGTCCCGCTGCCAGCTCAGCTGCATACAGCAGGAAGAGTTTCTGCAGCGGTAAAAGGACTCAGAGAAGCAGAACAGAGATATAATCAGAATCAAGAATTCATATTAAACATCAGTTTAATGAGGGAAAATCTTTGATGGAAGGATTTCATCAGTACAAGTAAGTCACGATAGTATTCACTATAGAGGTTCCTCTTCTAATTAGAAGGACTAATTATTCTGCAGCTATCACCAGCAAAAATGAATATACACACAGACAAAAATATTCTCTGACACTCTCAAGGCAGTACTAATTGCACACTGCTTTGTCCCACTTTGCTCTTAAAGATCTGCTAGGCTGCAGATACGCTTCAGAGCAAGGTGTGAAGGCCAGCTTCCAGGATTTGGCGGAAAGATGCATCAGTATCTCTTTAGATATTTAGTTTCCTGCCTAAAATTAATAGTGGAATATCAAAAAGAACTCTGTGACACCTTCAGTGAAAATTCTCTCATACCAGAGTCCCAATTTTAACAACAGAGATCTCAGGAACTACTTCTCTAACTTAATGAGCCTTGGCAGGCATTCAAATTAAACACTCTATTGTGCAAGGAGCTAATTATGCTGAGATTAAACCCGGAGAATGATAGGGACATTTACTGTACTTCTAGCAATTAGAAGAGCTCTCAGCATTGGAGAATACAGCTTGTATTTCATAATTCTGAAAGATGTCCCCACTAATCCAATAAGAAAAATGCATGTACATGCACACACAAGATTAATCTAATTTTAAAAACATTTTTCAGCTACTTCCACCACATATACATTCACAAATTACTATTTGTTTTGCCCTATTTCTCCTGGATCTGAACGTCCATCCTGTATCCCACATATTCATCCGTCATAATCCTCCACCATTTCTCTGATAGGCAATTAATGTTAAGTTATCTCTTTTCCTTGGAAAGCTTAAGTAATGACAGTAAAATATTTCCTCATTTCGTATTCTAATTAACTTTTCCAGTATCTTCGCTGATAATGCCCTTTTCTTTCCCAGAAAACGGAGTGGTCAGTTATCTTTTTCATTGCTACTCACTGAGACAATGCACACAGATATATGGAGCTCTCCTTCCTTGGCATAAGCAGGCAAAAGCACTTCAGAAATGTCATGACTAAAACCTGTCATGGGATGATTTCCCATGTTCTCTTCGCTAATGCCTACTCAGAAGAGCTTCGAAGAGGTTTGATTATGCACCATAAAAGCCCTTAAATACCTGGAAGAGCCAGGAGAGGCTGATGGCAAATAAATAGCAATGATCAGACTCTGTCACAGCTGGAGGTGCTCAGCATCCCACAGGAGCCCACCCCTGCACACGTAGTGGGAAGTCGGGCAGCAGAACTAAGAGAAGTCAAATTTCCAGTGGACTCTGCAGCTTGTGATTAGCCCTGCTGATACCCAACGATGGGCATAATGTGATTTAAGGTTCCTCATCCCCAGCATCAAGGCACTCTCAGCAGCTGCAATCACAGTCCCAGCAGCAGCCTTAGAATCACAGAGTCACTAAAGTTGGAAAGACCACTAGGAACATGCAGTTCAACCATCGATCCACCACTGCCATATCACTTTCACAGAAAATAATCACGGAAAGGACAGGCAGGTGGACAGAAGATCTAGCCTGAAAAGTTAAACCACCTGATCTGCATCCCAGGTTGTGAAATCGGTCAAAAGCAATTTTCCAAATTTTCAGGAAAAAAAACAGTAACAATAAAAAGAAATCACCTAGCAAAAGGAAAGCAGTCCATATTTCCTTGAAGCAGCAGGGAGATACCTGGAAGGAGCCGCTTCAGAAGTCTTGAGGCAAAGCCCTTGCCTTCAGTGCTTTATTTTTTAATTATCATTCGTTCTTGCACAACATACTGTTTTGCTTAAAGATGGAAAACATAAATGTGAAAGGCCTGACCTCACAAGGACCAAATGAGTGTGAATCAGGACACAAATGAGAGGAATTTACAAGTGATTATTACTTAGGCCATCTCTAGGGGACTGGAGGCAAAGCAAGGTTGCCATTATAACACAAAGCTTCCTGTAAAACAAGATAAATCAGAAAGACAGTTACAGGTAATAATTAGTATGCTGTCACTGGTCAATCAACAAACTGCATTTAAGAAACTGCAATGAAGTTATTTCACAATTAACTGCCCATCACCATGCTTTAAGAGAGCATAGTAGGATGAGCTAATTGTTCTAGTAAAAAAAGATGTACAAATTACAAGTGGCAAGAAATGGAGAGTACAGCAATACAGTGAATGAGTACGATTTCTGTGCTTGCGCTTTGCTCTCTGTACAGCTTTGTTTCTGTTACAAAGCAAGCACAAATAACGCACTCACCAAATCTCATTCCGTTCATGAGAAACATTCGCACACAAGCATTCAGGAAGCAATCTCTGCATTTTCCCTACGGTGGTATTTTAATCCAAAGGCCATTTCACATTTGTTTTTACTTTCTTCCAGTTAACTTCTCCCCTGCTCAGTTCCCACAGTTCTGATGTCACGAGGCACTGGGAACAGAGCACGGACAACCAAACCCGAGCAGCACAACCCTATGCACAGCATCACTCATCCTTCCAGCCTAGGGCTCCATTGCACGGGCTTCAGTCATTGCAGAAGCAGTATTTAGCCTACTACGCTAAGGGACAACTTCACACATTAAACCTGGACCTTTCAATTCTCAGAAGAGGAAGGCCACCACAGTGGGCACACAGCCACTGTTGATGGCCCTCCTGCTCTGTCAGCGGCCAGCTCAGAACACACAGACTGACTGCAGTCCTTATTACATGTCAACAAGGCAAAGACTCGTGTTGTAGAAAAACACAACGGTCTGAAAAACTTTCAATTACGTAGACAAAAGCTTTCAAACAAACAAACAAAAAAGAATGTAAAAATGTACAAAACTCTTACAGCTCACCATCCTCAGCGGTTGTTTCTCCTGCTGGGATGCAATGCCTGTGTTTGAGAACCTTTACATAACTTCCGAATTTTTCCACCTACCTCCAGTGAGCTAACACCATCTGCCTACAAGATCTTTTATGTCCCACTGCACACAGCTGTGGTGGACTGTGAAAGCTGCATGGAGATGGCTGTAAATTTTTATTTAATTTTTAATCATGCCTTGGTTGAAGTTCGCTCGTCCTCTCCAATCCCAGGTGTTAGCACATCAAATTCGTAACTTTTCAGCCACAGGAGATGTAATTTTTCTGGTTTATTTCCCTCTGCAGCCGATACATTCTTATCTAAATGTATTTCAATTATTTTTCTATTTCCCATCCCTTCCTTGGAGATTTGCAACCTTTTTGCATGATAGTTCTTAAATATATATAGTTTCTCCTTGGATAGACAGGCTGTAACTTTCTTTTCTTCACATCACCACTCCACGTTCTTTGGTAATTACCTGGTAAAATACAGACACATTTCTCCTGTTGTGTGGACTTCCAAATGATTTTCCATTTGCTTTTTCTAATGTATTTATCTTTGAAAAAAATTAAGTCCAACATCCGTATGCTATCAAAACCATACGCCAATAAAACTCATCTCTTCATCCATTCTCTGGTCTGCTGTAATTGAAGCACAGTTTCCCAGATTAATAGATGCAATATCACTATTTAATCCTCTCCTCAGTGACAGGGTATAACGATCTGATGAACATGCTACTTAATGGACTACCTGAAAGCATTCAAACCACGGTGATGAACATAGGCAAGAAAACTATAGAAAATATTCAGGATCAGAATGAGAATTAAGAAATAAATCATCACGTAAGGAACAAGATTTATTTAGAGATGTATGGGACTTTTTCTTTCCCATAAGCATTTCTAGTTTTAAGTCCCTTATCTATATTTTTATTGTTTCCACAGCTTCACATGAATGCATTGGAATTGTATGAGGAATAATCTAAATTATCTTGCAGAGCGAGGTTGATGTCTCCCACAAATTAATATTAGCTCAGTACATTGGCAGATTGCGTGTATAAATCACTGAAGATACACCGTGCCTCCTTGTTTCAGGATAAATATAACCCACTGTGAATTTACTGTGTATATTAAAATGCACCATAGCACTGCAGCAATTATTTATTTGTGTTTAATTTCAATAGGGCAGAAATTGATCTGCCAGCTTCCAGGCTCCTTCAGCAATAGGTGACCAAGGGCTAGGATTGCTCCTGGAAGGTGCCTTCCTCCAGCACACCCCAGCACCGTGGCTCCAGCACCTCTCTAAGGGTTTTCCAAAGGCAGCAGGTGCCCAACTTCTGCTCCATCCACACACACAGCTTTCTTCAAGCCCCAAAGTTCACATAATCTTTCCATTCTGGTTCCCTCCAACCTGTGAAGTTCTCATTGCAATCACCAGGGAACTGAAGATTGGGGCTTTGACCTCCAGTTTGAAGACTCTTCATTCCCATAAGAAAAGCAAATCGCTGATTTCTACACTAAAAAAAACCCTCAAACCAACATCTGCAAACCATTATTTTCATACATAGTCAAATTACTAAATCTGCAGATAATTAACACTTAGAAAACATATCTAAAGAAGCAAATTTAATAAACAGAGGAAAAACACCACTGCAGGAAATGGGTATTTTGCAAGCAAAACTGGTATATAAATGACTAAAAATGTTCTCAAAGGAGCAAGCACTGTATGAAGTGGTAAGTTTTTCTCAGAGAGTTATTCTAACTTGAATAATTTCAGTGCTTTATGGAACATAATACGTATAGATATGCAGGTCAACAAAGAATGAGAGGCTGCTTTGAAAAGCAGGGGTTTTTAGAGATACTTTGGGTCACATGAATCCCCTGCACGGTGCTGTACCAGATGCTGACAAAGTCTTTGGAGGTATAAACAGACAGCTAGCATTTAGGATGAAAACAGAGTTTTCACTGCTCAACATATGTATGAGATTATTGCCAGGCTATTGTTGTTGCTATTTCATTATCCAAACCCTTTTTTTTAAAAAAAAAAGGAAATTGAAAAAGAAAATGTTATAGAAAAAAAGCACCATTGAATTGATGAAATGGGGTCAAAAAAAATACAGGTTTCTCACAAAGCAGGTAGGATTTTGCCCATAGGAATGAGAATTATCTTCTCATTCCTATGCCACATTTGATGAGTCATTTTTTTATTTAACTTGATTCATCTAAGATCAGCATTAAGAACACTGGGAGGAGAGAGCTGCCACTCAGCAAAGAGACAAATCCAGTGGCTGGAATGTAAAGTTATATCACACAAGGGCAGAAATCGGCACTAACCTAGCAGCAAGGAAGAGAACAATTGTGACATCGTACATGAAATCGTCATGGAGCTATTGTACAGCCCGCATGTAGGAAAAAAAGATGCAAAGGGTGAAAGTCAGCAAGGAATTCTTGGCTCTGGGATCACTGGATAAGTTTCTACGCCTGTCCTACAAAGTGCACCGGACTACACAATGCTTGCAGGATCCCCATTCTGCAGTGTTCACAAATACCTGCAACCTACTTATAACCTGCCACCCCAAAAAACAACCAGAAGCGACACTGCTCACTGCTTGGTGTTCATGCTCATGAGGATCTTACCTCCTACATGCTGAAGCCAGAAGTACACTCAAGTTGAAATTAGCTTATTAGAAGAAAACAAGCAAAAAAAGAAAAAAGAAAAAAAAAACTGAATAGCCACCAAGAATGTAAGATTCACCTTTCTGAAAGCACTGCAAAATGCTGATGTAAGCCAAACCCCCCAAACGCCGCTGCAGTAGAAAGGGAAACACTGAATTACCAACATCTTTACATCTCAACCAAGTACCAAGTTAAACTTGTTTCTAATTACTGATGAGATTAAGACCATCAACACTGATTTAATATAAAAACCAGTGCAGAATCCCTTCAGATTTTGATTGTTCCTGTACAAAATTAAAAAAGAATGTTAAAAAAACAAAGTCTTTACACCCAGACACCAAGGGAAAATAGATGAGGGTTTGTGTAATGAAAATCAAATAATCAGAAACATTTTGTAAGCCAGAGTCATATCAAAACCTTTTATTTTCTTTCACATACTGACAACTAGATGGTCAGTACATACACACACACTGTACCTTGCAGAGCTCCTACCCAAGGGCTGCTGAGGGTCTTTGCTTCTGAATCAGCCTCTACTTAACTGAAAGATACCCATCAATCCCAGCAGATACTGCATCACTTCCCATGTCTTTTATCCTTACATAGTTCACTTATAAAACATCCACTGCTTTCCCTGTGAAGAGCACAGAGGACATCACTGAGATAAGTGAGAATCCATTTTACTGATATCAGAACCAAGGTGGGGAGCAGAGAGACCCAAGGTCCCAGCATAGGAAGGAGCCTTATCCATACTGACAAACATGCCCCTATTGAGACACCGTGGTACACAGGGCACTGAAGCACAACCCTTGATTCATCAACCCAAGTTAAGCACTCCTCTTCTATCACGCTTTTCAAACTAAAAAAGGATGAGGAAAAAAAAAATTGTTTTAAAAAGGGGGGTAAAATACTTTCAAGACATAGCTCCTAAAGTTGCCAGTTTAAAATGATATATAGATTACCTGCAATACAACCTGCAGTGAATGAAGAATAACCTGTACCTTAAGACATTCAACTTAGAAACCTTTACTCACTTAAAACAGGACATTCTTGTTGCATCTCTATGGTACTTCCTCATCATAATCTTCATTGTCCTGTTTCAAAAACTAAAACAAAGCCACAAAATAAAAAACCCACCCAATATCCATAGCAATTAAGGGCTGCTATCTTATTATTACCTCATCCTCTCCTCTCTATTAGTTAGATATTTACATATTTGAAGAATCAACATTTTGGCCAAGTTTATTAATAGAATAAAAACATGCTTTGCAATTTGTTTTTTTATTTTAGTAACTAAAACACGTAATTATACTAATTTACTTGCAAAAATGGAAACTGTAGTTGTTTCCAAATCCTTTGCTTATTAAAAATACCATAATCACTTCACAGCTTTAGAGCCATTTTGTTATAAATAACTGCATTCAATTTATTTAGTAGAAATACAGGCGATAATAAACCGCTTAGACATAGAGATGGGTACAAGGTTATTAAAAGTCACTGTCAATAAAGTATTTGCAATATGATTCAATATGCATCGTCATGCTATTTGCAAACACACAGAGGGCAGAGATTAAGATGTACAGCTGGCCTGGCATAAAATTTATCAATAATTAACAGCAAATGCTTGACATGGAACATGGGTGGGAACATACGATTACTCCATGTGTTCAGTGTCTGCATTATGAGGTGAAGTCAGAGCAGCTACGTTGTGACCTAATGCAGAAATATAAGATGCATTACCAGGAAAACGTTAAGAAACACAGGGATTGTTTCTGTGAGCCCATATATATTGGGTAAGTTAATGCTGTGATAACCCCTAGTTTTATCTCTAGTAACAGATGCAGCCTGAGGACAGCAGTACAAGTTATCTTATGTCTCACTATGCCATCTACCAGTCTCCATGCTGCTCTCCATCTGCTTGGCCCTCTCTTTAGGTTTTAACTTGCGCCTTTCAGTGAAGATTCTGGCAAGCAGACTGAGAAAATCCCAGACATGACCACTAGTTCAGGACCTGAGCAGTCCCACCAGGCAGCCAGCTTTCTGGATTAGATAACCTAGAGCTACTAGTTAATACATAGACTTACTAACTCAAGGATCTCACGAACAAGTGGTCCTAGATAGGAACCGAGTCCCTAAGACAGAAAAGAATTAAGAACAGATACTCAGAACTGTTCTGCGTTAAAACAGCTTAGGTAACTTCACAAAGTGCTCCCTAGCTCTTTCATGCCAGGTACACGGTATCACCAGCAGTCATCCTTTGGTGCATTCATTACACATCCAGGACCCAGGAACCTCCCCTCTTGGGGAGAGAACCTCAGAACCTGTGAACTTGAAGAATGTCCCACTGGGTCAGAACAATGGTCCACCACTGTGAATATCTTTTATTTGTGAGACTTTGGCCTCTGAGCACAAGTTTTCATTGCACTTCTTACAGGTTAAGGTACCTACACAGCCCTTCTTACCAGAAGAACTGCATCCATAGAAGTTAACGCCTGCTTCTTTAGAAAGGGGGCTAAGCCATCACCCCATTTCACACAAGTCACTGAAAATGTCAGAATGATACAGCTAACATCAAGGCTAAAATTAGAAAGAAATTTGTGATTCCCATACAAAGGAAAAAAATACTGTTATCATAGCCACCTGGGATCATATGTTTCATTGCAAGACATCTGAAAATACCCCATGAATACGTAACAGATCACATTGAGGTAACATGTTTAAAACAACTCACATTTCCCATCTTACAAAAAAAATGGCTCTATCACAAACCTCTTTTGATGAGAGAACAATGGTTTGAACAGAAACAGCTTCCAGGGCTGTTTGTCCATATAATTAGAAGACTGAAGTCAATTTTCAGTCAGCTGCATTTAATGACAAAACTTGTATCCTTGTTCAACTAGTTAATGACACAGATTATCTGCAAAAATATTCTGAACAAAGGTTGCTAATACATTAACCCACTCTGCAATATTTTATCTAATTGGTAACCCCAATAGTTCTGAGTATGACATGATATCATCCTTTGAAATCAGATGCAGAGACCTAGAGATAATTGGGATTGATTACAGTACTCAACAAAGTAGGAACAAAGAGACAAATTATGGTCAAAGGAGGGGAGAAAGAAAAAAAGCTTTTTCTGCCTAGACCATAAAGTCACACAGAACTGGGGAAACTTTTATTCTGGATGGATCATGTTTTTGTCTAAGAAGCATTTTCTGCTGCACAATGATCCAACTCTCTCTGAGGTACAGCAGTATCATTTTGTACCTATAGCAGGCATGCTACTTATTATATTTTATTGACATGAATTTTATTTATTTTTACTCACACAGACTCTAAGCACAGCCAAGCTAGAAAAAGATACACATATGCTTCCTCAGGAGATTCTCCAGGGTGCAGAACAGGTAACATTTAAACATTACCAACCATGCTCAATAGCAAAAGGAAGGTATGAAATAATGCAAGAAAGTGGGCCAGGACAAACTCCTGCACATGATCTCTAATTACAATACCAATTTTGGAATAAAAATCTACCATACATTACCAACTAGAGTACTTACTCTCCCACACAATAATTTAAATACATACATAGATCTTGGCAATGTCCTCAGAATGGGCTAAACTCAGTTTGACCTGTATCTGGTCAGGTGAAGAGGTTAACTTGTGCATCCTGAACTAAAGGCAAGAATAATTATTTCTCATTAACAGCTTTCTATCCAGATTCCCAAGTACCTGCACTTCTGTGAAGCAAATAACCAAACCCCACAAATAAGCAGAACAAAGAAAAAACCCATCTTCAGACAGTTTCACACAGCTACAGAGCAGCTCAGCGAGACACGTCTACCACTGCGAGCCCACCACTCCTTCCACACAGTTACCATCTTCCTTCTGCCAAATTAAATTCTCAGGTAGTAACATTTCAGCTAGAAAAAAGGAGGATATGCTGAACTGTCAGAGATTTATAGTGGTTTAGCTACAGCAGTATGACTGAGAGCAGAAAAGCTGCTGGCACATTCTTAAGTTTGCTGGGCAGCATTCACCACGCCACAGGAGTAACACACACACAGAGGACCACCACAAGCCACAGACTGAGAGAGTAAGCAGTTACCAGGTTCCTTCAGCAACCCCAGAGGCATCGGGAGTCTGTATTTCAAGGATCGTTTCAACAAAAAGGAGGCAGAAACTCGAGTGAGGCACATAGTCAGCCTGAGGATTTTGCACATTGGGTAAGTCCACCAGCAGCTATCATTTCCTCTCTCTTGTCTGGCTGTTGAACTGAGCGCTTTTGGAGACTCAAACACAAGTCGCCTGTTTCTGACTTAAGATATCAGAGATACCATTTCACACGAGGCACATTTCATCCATGCTGTATCACAAAGAACACGGACTGAAATGACAGAGATTGGGAAAGGAAACGTAACGTAGGTTTCTAATGCTGGAAGCAGACCAATGAACTTGTTGCAGATTTATAGCGGTATGACTACAAATGAAATTGGACCGTTATCTCTGGTTTTATAGCCACTGGAGTGGTGTAGGAGGTACAGGGCCAGCTGCCACAGACCACATTTGTTAGGTAGGGCTTATTTCCCTCATAAACCATACGGACAAAACACAGTAGTCAGAAAATAATCATATGGGTTTGCATCCTTAAGAAGCCTGTGGGAAAAAAATGGTAAGTTTGCTGTCAATTTAGAATTTGAGTCTATTGTTGTACTTTGTTTTGCTCAGAGTATAAAGCCATTACATGACTAAAATTAAATAAAATGGTTTCCTTGAGAGCTGTTTGAAATATTCTAATGTATTTATCTTACAGCTTCATTAATTCATTTCTAATTCATTCTGCAGGTTTACTCAACAGCTGTGCCTGATGGAAACCACAAATCTGGATAAAATTAAAGCCGCTATACCACTAAATCACTTCATTTTCAAAGATTTCACATTTTCTGCTATTTCAGATCATAGTCTACCTATAGGCAAGAAAAAATATCTTTTCAGAAGCAGAAAAACCATCAACCCCAAATACTAGATTTTAAGAGTGAAGTTAGTTAATATCAGTTACAGAAAGTACTCTGTCCTTCTATTCCCTTTTTTAGGTGAAGATTCATTTTCATTTTTAAGCTTCCATGTGCAGCATTGCCACACAACAGGAACTACCACTTTGTTATTATTTATAGCCCTGTAGCAGCTATCACAACCTGTAGTTTTCCTAAGAAGATGCTGGATTTCAAACAGCAGTGTAAGGCAACCAGTATGACTGATATCAAAGATGCTGCTTTGCTGTAACAAACACCTATTCCTCTTCCTGCTTACAATAAAAAAATAATTAATTAATTAAGGAGCCTTAGGTGTATAACATCTAAATAAAAGGAAACACTGACTTTCAAGCATTCGTGAGGATTCTCGACACTGTAGTACTCAGAACAGAAAACCACTCATGACTCATCATTCAACTGTGCCTTGGGGTGCAAGTGCTCAAGTAATGAGTTAAGGTAGTTCATTAGAAATTGTATCTCTGCACTCTTCAGCCTCTGCTATAGAATTACTGTATGGCAGAGCTCCTTTCCAATTTAGGAAATGTTACACTAATTGAGTATGCAGGCTCATGCTCTCCATCTCTGATTAATTAGCACCACTCTAGCTCTTCACATCAATCTTGTGAAAACCACTGTGACTGATCTTGTCTCACTTGGAGCTGAAAATTACTTTGCCAATAGCATAACATAATACTTGGGTATAAACAACAACAAAGACGGGACACTCTGACGGCCCCACAATCGCTCCTTTTATGCTGCTCATCTCTCCAGTGCTTTTGAAGACAAAGGACAAGACTTCACAAACAGCAGACAAATGCAAGTCAGAAAAATTAAGATAGCATACCGCATGCCCTTTGTTTTTACAGTGGTGTTTCTTCTAATCAACAGAAGCAGCAATTTTTGCAGTCCCTTCTTGACAAGGTCACTGCCAAGGTCATTTGGGGCTCTCCTCCCCTCCTTGCAAGAAGGAGAAGTCCCATTCGGAAAGCATTCTGGAGCTTCAGGCATTTAAGAGTAACTCCTGGAGGATTACTGCTAGCGCTTGACACAGCCAGACTACACAGCATGACCCAGAGCCACTCTGCTGCACTTTCCTTTCTTAAACTTTGGAAAAGACTTTCTTTCTCTTGCCCAGCAGCCATTTCAAACACATGCAAAGGAACAACATGAAGTGCAAAATGTTTTTTCTCACATTGTCTTTTGCTACTGACAAGTCAAATGGCTGAGCCAAAAAATGTCAGCAAGACAGAGATGAAGGCTGATGATTTCAGGGCAGGAGCGAAGTTTCAGGCAGAATCTCCCAGTTGGACCAGGCTGCTTTTATCACGTGTATCACAACTCCCAGGCTAGCCTAAGGCTGAGCAGCTCAGCTCTGTGCCTCCCAGCTTCCAACCCCGTCGTTTTACACTTGCAGCTTTCTCCCAGTCATCAGCCCAGATTTCACAGGCCAGACTGTCTCGCTCTGAATTCACTTACTAGTTTTAACCCAGAATTTACTAAGCTCCTTAAGCGGTATGTTTCTGAACATACCTGCAAGAAAGGTTTTGCAGCTAATAACAGCCTTTCTCTAATCTCTTCAGAGCAGCACAGCCTTCCAGCTGAGTGTTCTTCTATTACAGGTTTTTGCTCCAAGACACAAAATACAACAATTCAAAGGAGATGAGATCTACCTCAGTTCCTTCCCCATCATGTTTTAGCAACGTTCCAGGAATCTCTGCACTGCTCCCTGCATGGACACAGGAATGTGTGCAGCAGACCAATGGGAACAACAGCAGCTCTTGATGGTTCACGAGCTCCAGGCGACTTCTGTGCCTGAGAGCCCCTTCACCCCCTGGGTCCTGATGAAGCAGCTCACACAGAGGAGAGGACGTGCACCCTGTGCTGCAGGGGCAAACAGAGCTCCTTCCTAACGAGGTGGCCAGATCTCAGCAGCAAAGTCATCGCTGTGACCCTATCTGTGCTTTTTTTTGGCTTTCTCTCTTGCCAAGAACTCGAAGAAAAAGACCTGCGTTTCTGTTGTAGGAATGGGATGAGGAACAGATTTCCCATTAAGCTGAAAAGATTTTAAAACCAGCCATTACCAAAAGGTTTACAAAGGCTGAGATTTTAAAAGTGTCCTGAGGGAAGCAAAGAACCTCTTGGAAATTAATGGGAATTAAATGTCCAAAAGCCATGGGCAATTCTGAAAATCCTATCCAAGTATCTAATACTTCTATCTGCCAGAGACACTAACATTTAAAACAAAAGTGATTTTATCACCGGCTAAGAGCCAGTTTAAGTGAAAGAATTATAAAATATTAAACCAATTAGTCTGTTTGACAACTTGACATTGATTCTTCCCAGATGATGAGCAGGCTGCAGCATGGCAGGAAACAGCACGAGCACGATATAAAATGAGAAGCAACTTCTAAGAAGTCTCAGAAAACTGCAGGTCAGAGCCCAGACCCATGTGTGATGAAATAAGCATTTCTTCATATTTGGCAAGTATAATGCAGGTATTTATTACCTAAGCATAAGATTTATGATCCCCTTAACAACTCGTTAAATTGCTTCGATGTGCTTAGGTTTATAAATGACATGAATAGCTAATGACTTCTTTTGTGCTTCTGTCTTCTTTTTTTGTCACCTAAAACAAAGGTCTCATATTTACATTAAGGATATTTTACAGGAGCACAGACTAACCTTTCTCAGAGCCTTTTCTTACATAACTAGCTCCAGCAGATCACGCACATGAGGAAGGGAAACTGGCTCAGCCCAGGTAGAACCAAGCCATGCCAATTTGAGTGGTACAGGAAAATTAAATTTAAGCTTCATTTTACACTGAGAAAGAAACCCATAACCTCTGAGAGGTTTAAAAGGTCACGGCAGTAAACAATGGGGACTCTGAGACACAACTGTTAAGCATTCCCTATGCAATACAGCACACTGTTTCTAAAAGAAAAGGAAAAAATGGGGATGTTAAGAAACACGTTTTCCTGCTACTTCAAACGCTATGGTTAAAATCATCTTTGCATCCTCATTTGATCTATAAAATTAAGCTAAGTGCATTCCAGCCCACACACTCACATTTCCACAGAGGCACTGCCCTGTTTGCTATGCCTACAATTGGTTTCACTGGGACCCAAAGAGGGATCATAACCAATCCCACCCGCCAAGGAGAAAACGCCAAAGCAGCACTTCGCCACAATTCCCCAGACCTCTATTTTTGATGACTGTGACGTTGTAACTAAGAAGATTCAATTAAACAGATTCTTTAGGCTTACTCATCCAGCGTTTTATGAACCATCTCACCTCTTATCAGGCTAAACCAGATATTTATTATAACAATAAGGAGATTTCATACTAATGTCTCACATTCACTGAAGCCCAGAGATATTAAACAAGATCATTTACTGCTGTCTGCTGCCATTTTAAGAACTACGTTCAGAAAACGTGAAGTGTTCAAAGGTTAATTGGGATTAATGTCACTGGATTTTGCTTCCTTCTCCCAATCTTTGGCACCCATACTTCCTCAAGACCTTTCAGCTCATAGGGAACAAAGCTTGGACACGCATGGAAGCCAATTGACTGCTCTGCACAAAGACCAAGGGCTGCCCAGGCTGCAGGGTTGAACACTGCAGGGTTCACAGAAAAGGCAAAGGGTTTAAAGAATAACACAGCACAGTTTTCCTCCACACTGAGCTAGCAGTCATCTGCAGAGCTAACAAAGAGTACCAAGGCAAGGACCAAGAAACATGTGACAAAAGGATACCAGCAAATACAACCAGATTTCAAATAGGGAATGAATAAGCAACTATGCAAATTGAAATATGGAATTTATTTCTTTGTCTTTGGAGAAAGGTGAACTGACAGTATATAACAGGCCAGATAATGAGAATGCCAGATGGCTGAATCTTGTGGAATTTTGGAAATGAAAAACCAGAGTGCACAGTACAAAAAGGGAAAGGCAATAGCATTTAAGAACTTCTGCAGAGGAAGACAGGCCATGTTAAAACCATGCACCCTTTCTTCTTATAGCAGCACCAGCCAGCAGGCCCTTGTGTATATGTCCTGTTATATAAGTGGTAAGTACCACCTCGCCACCCACTGCTCTAATGTACCAAGTACCCCTGCCATAAGAAGACACTATTTGCATGTAAACCAATTGATTCTTTCTATATATTTTCCTTTTCCTACATCTTTTAATGTCACCATCCTTGGTCCCAAAATAAAAATCAATGCATAACCATCCATACTATCATTTGCCTCACTGTATCTTGTTTGTTAGCAGAGCTCCTGTTGGCACTGCAGTTATTTATGGGAAATACTACAGCCTTCTTTTTTGTTCTCCAGCTGTTCAGCACCAGCACTGCAAACCAAGCTGCAGGAGGGATTTATTCACCAAAGTCAACTTCAGTTTAAAAATAAGCCTCACTTTATTACCAGAGCACATAACCACTTCACAATAGGAATTAAATAGTGTATTTAATAAAAAAAAAAAAAGGAAAAAAACAGAAGTGTTTTCCTAAGTTGACACTGGTAGTTATGCACGTTTCTTCCATGGGACATATCCTGGGTCAGGCTGCCTGTATTGGAGCATAAGATCATTGCCAGCATCACTTCCTATGTCCCCAAGCACACAAGATGAATCACAACAGAGAAGTAACCACACAGCACCACACTATGCCATCCCTGCAGGTGCAGCAGCACTACTGACTGCAACAGAGAGCTCAAGTCTGGCTGGAAAGCTCATTTCATAAATGATGAGTGTAGCTGAGGAAGAGATTGCATGAGGAAGCTGGGGAAATACGCAGGATTTCTGTAGAGAGGTGCTACACAGCAGGGTGCAGAAAAATATGTGTTCGTCTGCCCAGTGCATAAATTGCTTTGGTGGCTCCTGAAGTGCTTACACCATAGGAGTGTCCTCAGACAGCAATGCAAATTACACTGGTATGCAGGCACTGTCCCACTGTGACGACTGCAAAAGAATTCATGCTCAAGCCCTTTTCCTGAGCTAGTGAGCAGTGAAACAAGCCTCACTTCTAGAGCAAATGGAAGGGAGAAAGCAGGCATTCAAGTCACTTATCTGACTAAGAGGGTCATTCCATAGTACAGAAAACACGACACAGATGTGGTAGTGAAATTGTATGGCATTAGTTTTATTTGTATATTGTGACCTGTGTGCCTCCATCAGCTCTGAGATTCCACAAGCAAGGTGCTCTATGAACACGCAAGAGGAAAACCTGGGTACGACAATAAACTCTGCAGAAGAAAGAGCAAGTGTGATGCAGACTGTAAGGTATTGTCTTTATCCAGCCGTGTTTGTCTTCTCAAAGGCAAGAAATGAATGACAAATTCAGAAAGAATCTAAAAAACGAAGTAAAAACAGATTCTCCATCCCAAAGCCTTTCCCTTCCCAATTTAGAAATAGTATTTGCTTCCTTCTCTCACAGAAAATCCAACGGTATAAATCTCTGGCAGCAAGACAGCCTCGGCATCCTGGAAAGAACTCAGCCAGCACAGCAGCTCAACCACCATGTATTCCAATCCCATTATTTTTCATTCTTAACTTAACCATCAAATACTTTCCAATGCCAGAGAGCTTTTATTGCCAGAGAGCTATTTTCTGCTTTGTACTCATCATTCAGATAAACAAGAGGAGAAGAAAAGAAGAGGTTAGCATAAGGTTCTGGAACTGTAGCAAGAAATTGATACTGTTTCTTAAAATGTGCTTATCTAAAATTCACAAAATACCTTTTAGTGGTTAGGTTTTCAGCTTGTTTTGCTTTTAAATTAACAGAAAAAAGTCCTTAATGAGTCTTCCGTGGAATAAGATGAACCAAGAACATACAGGAGGTAAAGTCCAAAAGATGACACTCACCCTGAAACTGTTTTTAAGAAAGTCATGGCCCCCAGCTAGATTCAGCTAACAATCTCTTCAATAAAACTACAATTTCTCCCAACTCTGCAGTCCTGAAGACTTTCAATAATAGCACTTTTGTCTTCAAATCATTTGCTACATGTCCTGCAATACTGACCTCATGCTTTATCACCAAGGCATCCACTTTGACTAAAATTGCTAGTCTGAACTTGGCAGATATTAGGGATTTGGCTCCAAGACTGCATCACATATTCTACTGCATGGAATGAGAAAAAAGGCACTGCAAAATTATTTGTCATCTACTGAATGAAGAGAGACATTTCAGTCTTGGTTTCTGCCTACTCATCTACAGTCCTCAGAACCAGAATTTGTTCTGAGAAGAAACACGAGGTCCTCACAGCACACACAGCAGCAGCTGGCTATCAGCATTCATCAGCATGCATTACATCTTCTATGTACTTAAGACTCCTCGTAGGAAAACTAAAGATTTTAGAACTTGTATAGACATTTATATCCTTTCTCAGAGCACGCTGCACGATTACATGTGCAAGAATGCTTTGATATTCTGTGAAGTTGTGGTGGTATTTAGTCTGCGTTCCTGAAACCTTTTTATTACCTGCAGTCGTCAGCAGACAAAATGAAAAGATTCTGCAGAAAGTTCAAGATGTTTTTGTACAACACAACTATGGAGAATTTTTTCTTTAATTCCACCACTTCTTTTCATAAAAGCTGATGATATCACCCATAACCGAGGATCTGGCCTTCTTTCTAGCCAATAAATAAATCCATTACTCTCAACCCTATTTCCTGGGAGTGTTGTTTTTATGTAAGGAGTTGGTTGTCTCAGCCATTCTTTGCCCCCCAAAACTTTAGAAGTTCAAGTATGATGGATGCTCTGAAAGTAATGCCTCCTATTTTGTTATATTGGTTCATAACATCTGAGGTGGAAGCTGGTTATATAGCAGTAGAAGTTGGACCTTCTCACCAGTATTCCATGACATTCGGTTGCTGTATGACAGATGGCAGCAGAGGGCCAGTCTGACAAAATGGCATCTGAAATGGAAATGCATATGGAACAAAAGACGCGTCATTCAGAAAGAATAGCAGCCCTTGACATTCATCCATGCTTGCTGAATGTTTTTGGAGACCAGACAGGGGAGGTGAGCACAATGAGGCTGTGGGTGGTGCATTTCAGCAGTGGTGACAGCAGGTCACCTCCACTGGTGCAGGTTTCTAAGAGCACAGTGTGCTCACTGCTGGTGAAAATGCATAGCTAGTGGTAGCGACTCTGTTGAAAAAAACGTGTTTTGTAGCTGAGAACCTGCTCTTATCAAGTAGCATTTTTGTTCTCTTTGTACTTCCTGCAGTTTCCACAGAAACAAATGAGAGGCATTACTTTCAGAGCAATTTACATAGCATATGTTCAATAACAAATCTAAAACTGAACAATGAACTGAGCTTATTCATACATAAAAGGAAAAAAGGGAAGAACGACTTACAGATTACTATTATAATCTCAAATCATTAATGGAGCCTGGAACATTATCTATTTTCATCCTGAAGAAATTTAGGATAAGCCATGGTTTCCTGTTTTAGGGTGGTGTCCAAAACTGTTCAGAGGTCTGCAAAAGCAATCTTCCTAGCTCTGTTTGAAAAGACATGCTTGGAGTTTTTCCCATTAAAATAGGAAATGGGTTTGTCTGAAGTGCAAAACCTTTGTACTCTTCAAAGAATACAAACAGCAAAACAACATAACTATTTCAGGGGGAGTCAGAGAAGGAGAAGGGAAGCGCTCCTTAGAAGACTGGGTATTTACCTTGATGCCATAAGTAGACTTAAATATGCAGTCTGACTAATATTTGTTTAACTCTGAGCTTCGCTAAAGTAATTAGTTTAATATACAACACATTTAGGTGGCAGAACAGCAGGAATGTTCTGTTTTAAATACAACAATGAAATGAAACTTTCCCAAATAACTCCTAATCTTTAAAGATAAAACTGCTATTTAGGTTTACACTAGCAGAATACAAAATGGTTTCCTGAGATATTCTGCACAGTAACTACATGTTATAAAGGAGCTGCAAGACAAGAGCCATCTTTTATTTTAAATTACTCCAACCAGTCACCCCTCTGCATTCTGAGGTTTCTCTGGATGCTATTCATTATCATTTAAACAACGGGTAGTTGTCATCATGATGCTGCTCTTTGGAAACACACCATGCTACAGCCTGGAATGGAGGATGACCACAAGCCTGAGAAGTGGCCACCTCCCATATGGCCCCAAAGAAACCTGTTGCTCAGGCACGAAAGGACTGGTCCATGGCTGCAGGCATCTGAGATGGGATGGACTGACTTGAAGGACCTGCACACTTTGGAAGGGACAAAGTTGTAAGATTTTGCCTTTTAGTACAGCCCTAGATCTGCAGGCACTAGCGTTCATACTTTGTGGGCACAGGCTAAAATGTTTTGGGTGTAACAGAAGCATACATCCAAAGGCTACATGCCGCAAGATGATTCACGGTGCACTTCACATTTTTCATGAACTGTCCTCCCCAGCTCATGCTTTCCTCTTCATTAAGAAAAAGATACACTTTCTACCAGTCATCATCTCACCCAAAGGACAAAGAAAACTCCAACACAACTACATGGGGGCTTTTGCAAAAAGCAAACACAATCACCAAAAAACAACAAAGTAGAAGAATCTCAGCAGAAGAAGCCTACCTCCGTAGGATATAAAATGACTAACAGAAAAGCTAATGAGCACCCAGGATGAGGGCCAGCCATAGCTGAGAACTTGAATCTGGAATCTGAAATCAAGGAGGCTTTTACTGCCAAGTCACGATGATTGCCCGTTCATCTATAGGAGCCAGCTAAACAACACAATCCACTCACCCTGCAAACATTCTTCCAATACCGACCTAGAGTCTGCAAACTGAAGGGATTATTCCATCTGCATGGAGACTGTGCTTATAACAGCTATGGAAGCCAGCGGCAATGAAATCCTCATGTGTTAGCATGTTTACAGCTGAAACAGGGTTTGCAAATATGAATTTGAGAACATCATAAAGAATCTTACAAACAAGGACAATTCCACACGTTTCATAAGATTTCATAAAGACACAGCCCCATATTAATGAATTGCAAAACTGGCAACAAAGACAACCAATTAGTTCATCATCTAAATTTCCTGTAATGGCAAAATTTGTCTCCAGAGGGCATTCAAAAGCACTGTTTAGATCTTAAGAAAATTAGTTAACCCTGCAATTCTGTGTGACAGAGCAAGAATAAGCAGTCTCTTGCACAGTAGCTGTTTAAACATTCAGAAAACAAACAAAAAGATCTGGCCCATGGATTTCTTTTTGTACCAAATCCCAAAATGCACAATTCTGAGATACTGCAGCTGCCAGGAAGTCTGTTGGGGTTGCAGAGCCAGACCATCTCCACAAGGGTACAAGAAGTATGACAGAGGACACTGAGACAGCTAAGGTCTTTGAAGGACTCCAGTAAATGGTGCATCTAAAGTTCTCAGAGAGGAATACACTGAAAATCCTTTGTTTTAATCAAATGGTCAGATGGCTGTACCTAAATTCAACCCATTGTTCCCACATTTCACTAAACAACAACAACAATCTAAAACAATCCCTATGCTGTATAATGGTCCTTCCTGACTCCTTGTTTGCAGAGGTTACACATCCATCTCTAGACTCACAGGTTCTATTCTTCCACTCTGTGTGTCACTATACTACTCCTTAGGTGAACAAGACAAAGTACTACCATCACGTGAATTTCATTTCTGCTCCTCTGACCATTTCACTCATCTTCTTTGCATTACTTCGATTTCCCCTGCACTGCTATGCAAAAATCCCATGATCTAACAAATGGATCAGACAAGGTTTCTGTTCTCTAGTGACATACCCAGGCACCATGCTCTGTGAAGACGTGAGGCTCATTAGCCTTTGTGCTACTTCTTTAGCACATCCAGCTGAGGAGTCCTTTCAGCAGGACCCATGAGATTCATGAACTGCTGTTTGGAGCCCACAGCTCCTTCCTAAAGCAAAAGCTGAAAAGAAGGTGTCCAGCCCTGCTGAACTGCAGTGAATAGGAATGCAATTGCTTCACCAAGAGGGAGAAGACAGGGCTAGAAAAACTCTCATCAGTGTGTTTGCAACAGTGCTCTTATACGTCTTTACTGGCTTTCCACCACACAGAGAAACGATTTGGAGGATTCTGGCAATCCTGTAAACAAAGTATTTCCAACATTTTGGCTTTTACTGTGACAAAGCAAAGCTAGAAGACAGGCAGTTAAAGG
Source organism: Perdix hodgsoniae (assembly GCA_035772895.1). Lineage (NCBI taxonomy): Eukaryota > Metazoa > Chordata > Aves > Galliformes > Phasianidae > Perdix > Perdix hodgsoniae. Next base: position 1,185,042 of record JAPSGF010000029.1, on the reverse strand, counting down.
AAGTTAAAGGTATTTACAAAAGAGGTATGTCTGGAATATTTATGTTGTCAGCTTTCAATTAAATCCCTAGACAGTGTTAAATAGCAGGCATTCCAGTATGTTGAAAAATACATACAGGATATGAATGTTTTTCCTAAGCGTGTAGAGGGTTCACATACTCTTTCTTAAAAAGAACATTCTTGCTGTCTTTGATGTTGTAAATCTTATTATGTAAAACAGCCTGTTGTGTAAAATAAATGATGGCGTGTGATCCTGCAAGAAGCTTAGTGCCCATAAGTCGTTTTAAAGCCAACGGGAATAAAGGCCAGTCAGCATCAAGCAAATTTCTACTGTGAATTTGTGTTGTCAGTTGGTGAATGAAAAACCTTTCGAGAGAATAAAAATTAATGTAAACACAACCTGACCAAATCAGAAGGTAGCAAGCTTTGTCAGACTGCTGCGTTCAGGAAAAATAGCAGTTTTTACTTTTACTTCTGCAGCAAAGATCCAAGCTACCAGTAGGACCGCTCCTCTACAAACCTGATGCAGTAAGAAACTAGCACACTGTTAGCTCTACACTTTAATCCTTGAAGATCCCAATAAGAAGATGTGTCTGGTGAATGCACGCATTGTGTGATGTCAGTGCCAAAAGGAGCTCACAAGCTGAGTGAGCATGCTTTGGCTCCATCAGTAGGTTTGATGACTAACGTGACAGATCCAGAACTCCATATGTATGGATGCCAGTGGCAAACTTCCACTGATGTATGGAGGACTGGTGCCTCTCAGCTGGCTATCAGAAGAGTCTTTGAAGTGCTACATTGCCGTGCAAAGAGAAGGACTGATTTCACTTTCAACTGATGCTGAGCTTACAAACTGTTGCATGGCGTCCCTCCATCTGACAGGCCCACGATGTCCTCAGCATCAATCACTTCCCAAGACAGGAGAACAGTTAATTCTCTATGTTTTGCCAAACATGGCTTCTCCATAAAGTCTACAAAAAGCTGCAATTAGAGCAAGTTGTTTTACTAAGAGTTGGAGAAGAGCCATTAATTCATTTTTATTCTCCCCTCAGAGCCCTGATAACTGCTGTCCCCCCCCTTCTGCTACAGGTAAACTGATGGCCAAACGTAGGAAGGCTACTGAATAACCTACCAAATCGTCCTGAGTTTTCTCTTTCCCCTTTAAGGGGACCCCAGACACTTGCTGAAAGGATAAATACTGTGAATCTTCACCTTTCAATCTGGGCCACAGTAGGAGACCGTGACCCTGCCACGAGCAACAAGCTTGTATTTACCCTGCTCCATGGAAACGACATATACCAAGCAGATCCTTATTTTAGCTGGTCACTTGGCATAAAAATGATCACGCCATGTTTATTTGCATTTTTAGCTTAATTACCTCTACCCTCCTGTTATACTTGAGGGAGTTCTAATAAGATGTTAAGAAAGAAGCAGTTCTCAACGTATATTGCCTCAGGTTAGTTCAATGCCCCATTAGCCCATCTAATGGCTTCTCATCTGCAAGCTTTTGCACCAGCTTCCTGAAGTCAGCGTAAAGAAAAGCACAGAGGCTGGGAGGATATCACTCGTCCTCCTGGACCCTACCTATCCAGTCATGCATCCTTTAGCCATCAATAATATCATTGGTTGCAGTTAAAACTTACCCTGATGAAGATATTAGCAGACATCAGCTACCCAGAGAAATAGTCTAAAAAACTGTAGTCACTTTGGGGAGAAAAAAACAAACCAAAACAAAAAAACCCATAACACTTATCTTGGTAGAAAATCTTTTTCTACAGTGTTTTACTAGATGGTAGAAGTCATATTTTTATCATTTGAATTTTTATATGGCAGTTTCATAGCATTATTCTCAGACGCAACAAAAGTACTGGGTGTTTTTTTTTTCATCACTTTTGCTATGGAAATCTTCTCTGGTTCCACTGTGGTAACGGACCTCATGCTATGGTGCTTATAACCAAGACTAAGCTGTTTATAACTGATATTTCCCACAGAGAATCTCTGCAGGAATTCACTTTGTTTCTCATCTATTCTTATAGCTCTGTGAAATAACTTGCAGTCCCTACCACCTTCTCACCTTTCTCTCTACAAACCAGGTGGGAATAGTTGAAAACGTGGCATACTTAATGTCCACTGCCCAGCAGTGAATAACTTGTGAGTTCAGCTCAGGAACGAGAAATCAGGAGGTTCTTTGTTCTGGAACAGGCAGGGGATGAGAGCATCCTTAATGCTGCAAGGGAAAAAACAGAGCTGTGCTGACTGTTGTCCTTCTGCAAGGTTTAAAATGTTACTGCAAGGTTCCTCAGCTGGATGTAGAAAGAAATGGCCTCAGGTTCACGAGTTGGCTGTTTAATAGCAAATATACACTATGGCCACCACTCAAAGGCCAGGCTGGACGGGCTTTGAGCAAGCTGGTCTGTGGAAGGGGTCCCTGTCCATTGCAGGGAGCCTGGAACATGGTGATCTTTAAAGTTCCTTCCAATCCAAACCACTCCATGATTCTAAGATGTCTGCCCCCTTTTCAATGTGCATGTCTTTCCAGAGAACCCAGCTCTCTTATTCCAACGTTACAAGGAATCGATATGAGCAGCCCTGCTTTCTTTCACCCATTTGAAATGAAATTATTTCCAGAGTGACATATTTAAACATCACTCGTAGGACAACCCAGTTCATCTACATTAACTACTTAATAACTGCTGTTAAATCAACAGATTTATAGATTATGAATTCATTATTTATTCCACTATGAGAAAAGCAACAATCAAAACATGTTTAACAATCAAGATACATTATTCAAAGCCTAATTACACACACAGGGTGTGACCTTCACGCTAAGAGGCACCTTTAACTCCACATGGTTTGGATATGAGCAGCTACATAAATCCAAAACTATCCCAGTGATCCAAACCAGTAGCAGCAGGACCCTCCCCTACCAAATAACTGTTTTCCCTGCTACACTCTTTTAGGAGAAATGAAATAAAGGCATTCAGCTAACATCATCTGAGATTTCTAAATATACGTTTAATTTGTAACATTTGATATCATTACTTCTAGTCCCAAAGTGGAAGGAATGAGGTGGCATAAGGCACCTACTTGTATTTATATTATTAATGAATGGCTTGGGTTGGAAGGGACCTCAAAGCCCACCCAGCTCCAACCCCGTGCCGTGGGCTGGCTGCCCCCACCAGCTCAGGCTGCCCAGGGCCCCATCCATGGCCTGAGCACCTCCAGGGATGGGCACCCACAGCTCTGGGCAGCTGTGCTGCTGCCTCACCGCCCTCTGAGTACAGAATTTCTTCCTAACAGCTAACCTGAATCTCTGCTGAACGTTTACCTCCTAAATGTTCTAATAAGAGGGAAGGGGCTCACATTATTTAAAAAAATTTGTACACAAACACAAAAATGTTGAAAATAGAGCCTAATAGCATCATCTAGAGCATTTATTGAAAAGCAAGGCAAAAATTCCAAATAACGGTTACTCGAAAGGAAAGCAACCGAAGCATTAAAAGATATAATACCAAATACTTTGTCTTTCTTGGACTAGCTCTGCTGGGTATTTTTGGACTAGTAACAGCAATACGATTTAATTCTAAACGTGGCAATTTCTTTTGGAGAGGAGGGAAAATATAGGAAAAAAGGCTCTGTAGCCCTTGAGATGAAGACAGTGTAATACTGTGGTTTTCTGCAACATCTAGCACAGAGAAGCTATAAGCATAATACAAAAATCACCAGTTTAAACAGATGAAAGTAAAACAGCAGACTTGTTGAGGTTGGCTGAAATACGCACACATATAATATGAGCCAAAATCTGTCCTCTTTGGTTCCTGGGGGCTGGTCAGATATTTATGCTAATATAGAACAACCTTGGGTATCTGAATGTCACAGAGACACAGGATGTATTGCAAGTTGAGCTTTTGGATAACTGAGGTAATTTTCAGAGTAATTAACTAATGTCGGGAGACCCAATCACGTTCCAAATAATGGGGAAGGTTAGATAATCGAATGCTGCTGTCTTACCACTTATCTCCCTGAATACTGTAAAGGTTTTTATTGAAAAGCTTTTACTGAAAAGGAGTTCAAGACCAAATGAGCAGAGACCATTAATTTCACATGCAAAAAGTACTGCTACAAGGTATTTTGTGCCAAACCACATGCTGCTTGTCTGCCAGAAAATAGGAAAGAGGTTTGTATCTTGAGAACTCCTCCCTCTGTAGAATTTCTCCTGCAGCCCATCCCAGCAGCAGCAGCACCCCCAGCCCTCCAGCTTCCCCTTCCCCTTTCTTTCCCCCTCCAAAACCAAGCCTCTGAGTCACCAAAACTGCAAGTGCCCAATTTGGCTGTCTCAGCCTCCTCCTGTCCTTCAGAAATACCCCGCAGTGTCTGGAATTTGCCGGTGCAGGGCTGTGTATAATTTACAATAACAGCTTTCCAGAAACAAGCTGGGGATACAGCCCTGCCAGCAGGGAGGTATCTGCTCTATTCCACACACAGCAACGAGGCCTCCAGACCAAAATTCTCCTGGTAATCTCTCCACTCCTATGCTGAAAGAAGCACGAGTGGCTCTTAGAGTGGAGAAAACATTCCTAATCCCTGTCTTTATACTGCTGAAATGTTTTCTGTGGCTTGCAGTTTTGTTTTTTTACAGTACACACTGGGCAAACTACAGCTCCACTACAGCTTTCCTTGGGCTGTGCTTCATCTCTCCCTACTTTTCCTCAGCTACTTCTCTCCTCTTTAGCATTTCTCAAACATTTGTAACAATAGCAGCATAGCAGCACCTGCAACATCGTGCCTATTTTACACAGCAATAATCCACTTCCCTCCTTGAGATAAACTACTAGGGGGAACAAGAGCTAGGTTATTGGCTTGTAAAACAGTGTGATGATAGTATTATTGTCTAAATTAATGTCATTTAACGCTTTACACCACAGTTCCAGAGGTCCCACCTCAAGCATTAATAATGCATTTTGCTTTTTAACATGCCGTAAGGGAAAAGACTGACTTCTGATATCCAGGGATTGCATCAGTAAAACATAACTAATTGGTGCAATCTGCAAGAACTAAACAGGAGGCCTTGATTGTCTCTAACAACAGTTGTTACTTCCCTCCCCCTCCCTAACCTCTTTCCCTGCCCTCCCAATTACAGCCTTTCTGGTTCTTTACGCTGTTCATTTCTGAACAGTAGAAGCAGCTAAAAATACAACTTATTCATACACATTTTCTGCACTGAAAAGTACATGCATTACCTCCGAGCTATCTCATTCTCATTCATACACTCTAGCCCATTTATCAGTGTAAGAAACAGAAGCTTTACATAAGAACCACACAAAAAAAGGACAACAAAACAGGCCCAGCTAAGACACAGCATGTAAGCCCTTGGCTGATAAATTTGCTTATGACAATATTGGCAGTAATTTGATTCAAATTTCAGCGAAGTCGGTGTTGAACTACAGTGGCCACAGACAGAAAATAGCTGCAGTTCTCAGCTGTTAACCCCACAAGAGCTCCCTTTTTTGAACCACAACGTAAGTCCGAGGTATTTCCCAGGTGGTGCAGCTTAGAGCAGCGAGCAGTGTAAGTGAAGCATGATAAATAGCTGCTGCACTACACCCCCATCAGCCGAAGTCCGCACAGGTCTGGCTGTGGAAACAGAAAGGTCATTCATTACTCTGTGTGAACAAACAGGCGGCACATTTGTGATAAATAATAGCTATTACAGAACTACAAAACACACTGAGGCTTTCTGCTCCATAGCTGTGCATGACTTCTCCTGTATTAGTCTTTAAATATTAATTATTTAAAATGCTTTCTCAATAAAGGTCCCCATACCATTGTGGATTAAACTCAGAAATCTAGTTATGATATATATATATATTATATTATTATAATATATGATAATATGTTATTATATATGTATATACACATACACATTTTCAAGCCTTTATTGCGTTATGACAAGCAAGGCATAAATTCATGAGTCTCATCTACCACAAAATAAACACAATATAGATGGTGTCTCTGCCTTTATTTTCACTTCCCTCCATCGGTCACAGTGTAGATCTCAGGACAGTAATAGAAACAGTAATTAGCAAGACAACTTCTGCTCAGGAAAGTGTCACTTCTCAGTGGTTGCTTAAAGCACCCTATCAGGCAAGCTAACAGCCTGCACAGGGCTTTCTTTCCCACCACCATGACCAGAAAGGCAGGTTGTGCCAGCACAGCTTCCACTTGCTTATCAACCTTCTGAATCGTATCAGAGTCACAGAATAATTTCGGCCGGAAGGGGCCTTAAAAATATCTGGCTCAAATAAATAAAACATCATTTCTGAAAAGTAGCAAAGGTTCTGACATTCGTTCAAACCTGGTACGTGCTGCAGGTGAAAAGAGTCTATCTGATGCTGACAATGGATGAATAGTCATAAAAAAAAAAAAAAGCAGGTACTAAAGCAGTAATTTAAGAATTGAAGCTCACTGAAAACCCCGGTACCTCTCTAATATTGCTATTAACATAAAGGTATTATCTGGGGTGTTTTTGTGGGGTAAATCATCACTACTCTGGTAAGTTATTACACTAAAATACGTTTGCTTTTCATCTGCCTTTGTCCAGGATGAAGTAACCACAAGCACCTTGCAGTACCCGCTGCCCCTTATCCCTTGCTGGGGCACTAAGAAGGAAAGCTCCCCCATATAATGCAATTTCTGCTATAAATCTAACCACTGTACTGGCCCTCCTGGCACCCAGCCTTGCTACGTCTCACCTACCCATGCCACAACTGGAGTCTTCTGCAGCAACGTGTAGCAGGACAACCACCTTTTTTCAAGCCATACGGTACTTATGGTTGGATGCATAGGATGGAATTATCTCCTCTTATCAACGCCCCCAGTTGCACATGTGCATTCTCACAATGTTGCTGGTACATCAACAAGCGTTATTTATAATCTTGCCGTCTCTGCTGGCTTCCAGCCCTGTACTGCTGCCTGCTTTCAGGTGAGGACAAGCTGACCTGCTCCTGAGGAGCACCAGCAGTCACAAACCCACGAGGGAAATGAGCAGGATGCTGTGAGAATGCCAGGACACGAACGCTTGAATGCATGAATCTGATCACAGGAAGAGAGTCCAGGCGGCCGTGTGCTACAACACTCAGCAGGAAATTAACTCTCCTGCATTCTCATCCCAGGTCTCTGCTGAATACGTAGCAGCAGCAATTAACTTCTACTGAGGTGGGGAGGGCGGAAGGAGGAGAAAAGAGTGAAAGTTTGGAACTTTCTCTGAACTCATACCATTCATCACAATCTGTAAATCCCGACAAAGAGACCAAAGCAGCAAATGAATTCCTGTAAATTTAAATTCTTCATTTACATGGCAAACAGAAAACACAGGTCGTAACTCACAGCAACTGGAGTGCAAACTATCAAATTAGCCCAATAGAGTATGTCATTGTGCAGCTTTGGAAACAAACACCAGCCAGCAATGAAGCCTCCTGAAAGTCAGAGATATTCAACTGAGCATACTGCACAGTGTGCTAGGATGAGTGTGGTGATTACTGGGAGTAATGACATGAATAGCAAAATGATACACAGCATTTATTTCAACCATGGAAATCAAGGAAGCCTGCAGCAATTTAAATTTTAGGCTTTACAGCTAAATGCAAAGCAAGCTCTATAAAAATTCCTAATGCACAAAGGAAACAAGAGCTGCTTGCTTTCCGTTATCTGTTTTTCTAGTTCTCCATGAAAATGGTAGACGAAAAAGCTTTAATAACAACTTGCAATTACAAAGTTATGATAGCTATATGCAACGTTTATCTATACGCAGCATATACATGTTAGAAATAACATACATAACATCTGTGTATGTGTACAGATGGACACACAGCGTACACAACTGGTTTATTTTCATAATTTTTCCTTTTTTTTTTTTAAGCAAAGCACATGGTTTTGATGTGTGAATGGCAGAAAGACTTTCAAAAGTTATTTTTCCTGGGGTATCTCCAAATGGTGCTGTAACAGCACATTAAAATAAACAGGATAATTTGCCCAAAAGATGAAAAGCTGGCTAGGCTTCCAGCTTCATATTCAGCCTTTGAAATCCAGCCTTGCTGCATACAAGGAAGCAATCACAGCATGAAACTTTAAAGCTCCTGAGTATCCATTTCCAGTACAATTTGTCCTGAAAAAGGGACGGCTGCATTTGCAAGAGCTTCTGCTGTAGCTATGCAGGCTTTGCAGCAGCTCAAAGGCTCTAGACTCTTTTCGCAGCTCACAATCTACAATGCCTACAGGAGAGTCAAAAGGCAAACAACACCTAGTTATCACAGGCAGCTGTTACCTCTTACCTGACACCTTAGCCCCCTTGTTTCTGAGTGACAAGAAAATAAACACGTGGCACTTACCCTAGAGCATCCAAGTCAGATAAGCTGAAAGTCAGAAGGAACTGGCTGGATCCAGCCACAAGAGAAGCTGTTACCAGCAAGGCCATCCTTTCCAGCAGGACAAATCATACCAGCAAAAGAGCAGAAGCTGAGAAACAGCTTCATGGACTTTAAATTCCACAGAAGGGGGCACTGAGACAATCGTGTTAACCTCTATCACACATACAACCCCCCTCAACTTGAAGGCGCTCAAAAACCAGAAGGGTGCATTTAAAATTCTCCCCTTGAAACTCAGATTCCTTTAGCAAGAACTGAATTTCAGGAGGCTTTCTGCTTCCAGGCAAGGCCTGGCCATCTCACTCAGGACAGGGAACTGCAGCTCTCTGTAGCTCAGACCCTCACATGAGAAATCCCACTCCATGTGCACCAACAAGCCAAGCCAGAACAAAAGATTTCATAGGACAAACACATTGCTGCATTAAAAGCTGCTCTAAAAAATGCCTTCTCCTCCCCTATACGCTGATGGCCAAAAAGACTATCAAATCAAAAACCCCCAAACTTTGAAAGCTTGGAAACTAATCTTCCATGTCATTTAAGAATAACAAATCTCTCAACTATTAGTTGTAATGGCACTCGTACAATACAGAATAAGGATTTTTCTCTTTTCCTGATTTATATTTTTTGTCTGGTTGGCCCATGGAAAGAATCCTTGGAGGTTACAAAGGATCCTGTTCACATTTGCTTAAAAAATAAATCACAAGATGCAGTTCTGAGAGTCTCTTTGTGGACGATTCTCAGAGGTATGGAGCTGCAGCCCTGGTTCACCATTTGCAACCCTGACTGCAGTTACCCTCACTCAGGGAGTAGCTGCTCAAGTCTGGACCTTAGGGTATGGCTCTCGTTTACGTTAAGATCATTTAAAACCACTCCCAAGGGGCAAAGAGCAGCACAAATAGCTTCTATGCAGGCGTAAATTACACATGTACAAAGGATCCAAACAACGCCAACACCATACATACAAAGTTAGTACACGTTTTACTCAGGATTTGAAATGACTAATCTCTACCTCGCATGAAATTCCTCACAACAGGATCTTTCCACACCCCAAAGTAACTGCAGACATATTCCTGCACAAACCTTTATTTAATAAGTGTATTTCACCAGGTTTTCAAATCTGTGCTACAAGACTGGAGCAGAAGCATCCACAGAAGGCTTCCCATGGCTCACTGGACAAAAAAGCTTCAGTTCAATCATCTTTCTGGATATTTCTGGGCAACACAGACAAAGATGTGTTTTTAGACTCCAAAATACTTCAGTAATTTCCCACCCAATCTCTACACACTCCAGGTCTTACAAAGCCTTCAAGCTTTCACACTTTGTTTCACAAATCTGTATTTGTTAAGAGGTCGAACATCTCAGCTACGTTCTGCTTTAAAATAAACTGTTAAACACGAATCCTAATCAAATTAATTTATTCAGTTACCTGGGTTTTAGTTTGCGTGAGCAAAGCTAAGAGGACCAATTCCTCTGGCTGCCGACTCAGAGAAATCCTTAAGCAGACACTTCTCCAGCATGGACTGGAGCACCCCCAGAGTTTAACAGGACGGATGATCTTCAGAGAACTCCCACGCAGCTGAAGATCAATCAATTCACTGACTTCAAAAGCCTGGGACAAATGCCCAAGTGAGGTGTAGATAATACACCGGATTTAAGTTCCGTGTTATTAGTCTGATCTTAATACTTACACCAACGCAAGCACAGAGTGGAAAAATTAGACAAGAAAAAAAAAAAATCCGGCATGAACTGATAACAAAAAACCCCCACAGTTTTCTCCAAAAAGGTTGTGTGATGTGAAATTTAAGTAGGTTAGAATTCCTATTCCTGAACTCTTCTTTCATTCAGCAAACAAAATCTGGAAGAAAAATGCTGGGTTCTTTTTTTCTTTTTTCCTTTCTTTTTTCCTGTATGTTTGCCATTAAGGGGGTGGTTTGTTTTAGGAGCAAAATAAATGACACTGCAGACAACAAGCTGGCACAGCACCAGCTCTTAATGGCAGTCTGGATGGCCAGCACACTTGCCTTTCAGTTCAAGTCTCCCAATACTCCTTTTGAAGTTTGTTCACATTTTCTTTAACAACAACAACAATCAGAGGATTTTAGAAGTTTGCTATCTGAGTCATCTCTGCGTGAGTTGGGTGCATCTTTCATTTCCATTCTTTTTCAGAAATAAAACCTCCCTCCCAGAACGTAGCTCTATCTGGAGAAGGATTCGCTGTTTGATCAATGAGGGATTTAGATCCTACAACCCAAACTAACTTTCTGCGTGGGGTAACCCAAAGTTCAAATTAGCACTCAAAGACAACAAAATAAGGTGCAGAGGTGGAGCCTACTGTTCAAGCACATCCCTGGGAGCCAGGCCTGCAACTCCCAGCCTTGCTGGTGACTGTAAACCCGACATCACAGAGCGTGTGCAACCTCTCAGGATGTGGATGAAATTATTTCACTCCTTGAAGAGGCTCACCGGTTCCAAGCCCAGATGACTTGCAGTTGATTTAACTTCTCTGTACCACAGCCTGTGGTGTATGCAGTATTTCATTTAATCTGTAATACAATTTGAGATCCCTAAATAAATATGCAATTCTCATAAATATTAATACTTTATTATTAAGTAAGTACTTCTTGCTTGTAACTGACCTAGTAAGTTCTGAAATATCTGTTGCCAACATCAGTGGGGAAATTTTAAAATTTATATTAAAACCTGTTAGCAAGTTCAAAGGTATGAAAAATTCAGTGCTTCACTCTTTTTTACAGCAACTTTTTACTAGACTGGTGCAAAACACAGAAACATCCATTTTCCATGCTACGCTTCCTCAGTATCCTCAATGGCAATCCTGTAAACCAAAAAGGCAGTAACAGCCCTAGTCCTCCTGCCCTCATTTCTTTCATCAACAGCCAAATCCATTGGCACTCCTTTCCTTCCTGTTCTGTCCTACATGTCCTGGGAATGTCCTGCATGTCCTGCATGTCCTGGGAATAAAACAGATGAACCGTATCGGCAGAGTCCTTCGTTCCCTTCACACAGATTTGCAGAACAGCAAAACACATTTGAGCAGCAGCTGGAGGGGTGCTGGACACAATGGCGCTTCACAAAACAGCATCTGACCTCCTGCACTCCGACCACTAGAATGCTCTTAATTAGCTCCAGCCTGGGAATGGTTGGAGATTCCTAAAATAGCCAGTTAATGAAGACTGACATGCTCCAAGCTAACAGCAAGGAGAGCAGTGAATATGGCAGCTAGCTCGGGATTAATGCATCACATATGTGTAGGACTGCTATTAAAGCTCCAGCACTTCTCCTGAGCTGTACAAGTTCCATTTAAAAAATAAACTGCCGCACCAAAATAAAGTTTATTTTCTAATTTATTGTTGTGACATTAACAGTTTATGTTGAATGACTCACTGAGTACACTGAAATCACTTACAGCATCCATGTGCTTACATCACTCTTAGAAGCATGTTCACTGCCAGAGGTAACCACGAACCTTCCCTTCTCAGTATCTACTGCAACAACAGGAAGCATATTTAAACAGTACCAGCATAATCCAAAGTCATCACAGCAAAGGCATACAAATAAAAGAATTTAAGAACTTTTTAAAGAATAATTAAAAGAAATCAATGGTCACATGACAGGTACTGCTCAGAAATTCCCACTGTGATGATTACAATTCAAGACGTGACACTACATAAAGGAAATATATAATTTCATAGTACTGCAACTGCAAAATGTTATTAACAAACACAGTTGATAATAAAAAAAGGTCTTTGTTATTAATCAGAATTCATATTTAAGAAACAGTGGTAGTTAAGTAACTCCTCTGAATCCTAATCACAACCAGGAAGGTATCAATTATTCTGCCTCTCTGTTACTACTCATTAATATCACGCTGAAATCTTATTTGGCTTCACAAGCTCTGAGAGATGGGGGAGGGAAAGAAACTTTGAGGGTGGCTCTGGTGCTCCTTTTCAACCAGCCAGACCCACTGAGATCAGGCAATCAGGATACAAACACGAACCCACATCTGACTAATTGGAAGGTCAGGTAAACAAAGCTCTATTACCATAATGACAAGGTGTATACTTTCTTGTGGAGTTGCCATTATTTTTATGCATATCTCACCCCTAGAATAAAAGAAAAAAATCAACTCTAATGAACTGAAGGAAATATTATAAGATGGTTCCCTACATATTACCTTACGAAAGGCTTCCCTACTACAAGACTGACCTAGTGCTTAATTAAAGCAACCCAGAACAGCAGTAGAAGATCTAAAGCTGCAAGCCAGCAATGGCTAGAAACTGCTAGATCTGTTTTTCAGAACAACAATAATCACTTATTGGCATAAGGTTAAAAAAAAACACAAACATGAGCTGTAATAATGGTCAAGATGTGCTAACACACTTTGGGGAAAGTTTTTTGTTTTTCATATTAAGTCTTTGCAATTCTGGAAGGTAGCCAATGCATAATTCTGCCTCACTTGATTGACAAAGCCTGCTATACCTTTAATTAAATCTGTGACTGTATGCCACCTTTCTCAGTACGAATAAGGAATTGAAAATTAATTTTCTAGAGGAAAAAACCCTTCTCCTCACAAACTACATATATATATTTTAAATACATACACATATATAAGCATATATATACAGAGAGAGAGAGAGGGGTTAACTGAGATTGTATGTTTGGCATTTCCAGAATAAATCTAATCAGCGTTACCATGCATTCTACCACATTGCTCTATTTGCATTTTTTCCTGGAAGGCTTCCAAAAAAAAAAAAAAAGAGGAAAATCTGATAAGGAAGAGGCAAAATGCACTGACCATAGCATGAGCGGAACACCTGGCAGGGAAGCACAGGCCAGAGCCTGCTAGGCCCGACTCTTCCTTCACACTCTAAGCAAGACCTCCCCAGCTACTCCTCTGAGCTCCCTACAGATATAGGCAGATGCTCCGGGTCTTGTGATTGTAACAGGATCTTAGCAGCTTCCAAACAGAAAATTGGGTGGGGGAAATAAAACCTTTCAGGTTTGGCGGAGCAGCTAAAGAAACGTCACCCAGAAACAACTACAAGGAAAACTCCAAAGAAAAATCAGAGGATTATTTTTATTTCCTTCTTCTCAATAGCATGATTTTTAATCATCAGTCTCCTGATAGTTTGGGCTTTTCACGGATTAGGGCTGAGAGAACTGGCAGCATCTGAATGCTTTCAGCCTTGCTGGAGAGATGGGTGAGATATCAGGGGGAGGAGGAAAAGTTTTCAGGCATCTTTCACCTTTCTTATGGGACTATCAGGTCTACAACAATCCTTCTATTCCCATGACTACATACGGGAATAAAGAACGTATGGTCAGGCCAGGACCTTGTGCTACCTCGACTGTCTCCGAAGAGGAATTGGAGAAAGTCCTGAAGCAGCAGTCAAGGCCAGTAAAGAAGCAGGATAGAGGGCTCTGTGCCATAAAAATATAACACTAATTGCAGGTGCCCAAACCTGCAGCCTCAAAGACAGCATTCTCTGAAGCCTCAGTTGCAGCGTTAAGTGGAAAACAATTGTTCGCAGGCCCATCATACAAGGCAATGGGTCAAAGCACGATGCCCCTAGCAGCAATGACAAGCACTCACCAAGTGACATACACACTCATGAGGATCAAATACCACATTCAATGGCTGTGAAACACATCTTACATAAACTTTTAGTAAGAAGCTCCCTAAGGCATATTCCAGAGTCTCTGAACATTATTTGTTAAATTTTGAATCAAAGCACTGCTCTGAGCAGCTTTAAATACAAACATGTAGCTGCAAAACTGTTCTTACTGAACAGCAACTACACGTCTGAGTATTGCAGGCAGCAGGATTCAAAACCTCATGCAAAGTGAACTTCTCTAACTTAAACATTAAGTGCCAACCCTCCTTGCTAACAGAGGCAGAACAAAGTAACATCCATTTGTCTATCCCTGTCACAGGCTTTGCTCCTGCAGCTCATCACTGTAGGATCTAGAGAAAGAATTACTGCAGACAAATGCACAGGAGACTGTGAAGGCACTTTCCACTTCTAACCTTCAGCTCTATGCATGGTCCTCTTGGTGAGGAGGAAGAAAAGGCCTGATCCAACTGCTTTCTTGGCAGTGGCAGACATATTTGAAGGGTAATACAGAATATCCTGAATAAGACAGGACTTCAGGTTTCTCTGTTCTCCATGAGCTTTTAAATATCATGCAACAAATTCAGTTTCGGTAACTAAGCTGCTCACCAGATAACTGCAGGGAACGAAACACATCCAGGTCTAGAGCACTGTTTAGAGTTTATGTGAGAAGCACAGTACTTGACACCTGAACAGAGGAAGAGGTGGATAGGAAAGGGGATGGGTCACAGGGAAGAGGACAACACATGGATTTAGACAGCATGAAGCACGGTTCAAATATACAAAGAGTAGAAGAGGTGAATCCCTTTTGGTCTTAGGATGCTGAAGAACTTTGCAGGAGTTTGCTCATCAACTACATTCATCCTTCCACACATGCTTCTATAATTTACTATTTGTTCACAGGTATTACTTTTTTTCCTGTCACATCTTTTGATTTCTAGATATTATGCTATATTATTACTCTAATTCCTCAAGAAATCAGATTCAGTTTTATTTTGATTTTCTACGTAAATGCCCTCACTTCTTTCAAAGCAAAGAGAGTGTTTGTAGTAATTTCTACATGACACAAACACACATGAATGAAGAAGCTATAATCAGTTATCTCAAAATTAAAAACCTAACCACAGAAAGGGGGAAAGGAACCTTCGTTCTGCACATATTAACATCCATTCAACTCCTTTCACTCATTGAGATTCTGTGCTAATTCTACCTGTGCTGATCCCATCACATTTCATAGCTAAACAACAGTTTGCCACTGCTTATCAGTAAACTCTAAATGTCGCTTACTTTCATCCTGACTACCTATCTCTCTACAAATATCTCTGATAGGAAAAAGGTGAGCTGCAGGGACTGAAGTTCTGACCATCACCCACACGTGCTGCACTGAGATCCCATCAGTTCACCCAGGTACCTGCAATCCAGACTGTGACAGCTGAGTCCTCAGGCATTCAGAACAGCCTCAATGCAATAGGCAACTGTATTCATATAATTCTCAAATCAGATGTTCCCTAAAATCTAATAATCTGGACCTGCATATCTCACTTCCTCGAGGAACCAACAGTCCCATCTCCCAAATTATCTGACAGCCCACCTTAATATTAAATTCAACATACTCCATGTAATTGAATTCACATCTCTGCTCTCTCGGGTGACTATGCTCATCTGCTGAAGCCTGCAAGGGTTTACAAACTACAGCAGGCAACTAAAAATCAAGGCTACTAACAGATCTGTTCTGGAAAATATTTTTATCTTAAGTATGGAATTTGAGACCCTGGTTTCCATCTCTTCTCTGTGCTGGCAGCTGGCGTCCTCTAACACTGCCTCCCAAAGATGCAGATTTCTGTTCACATAGATAATGAATCAATCCAACAAGCAACAATAACAAATACTAACTTGCTTCATTACCCAATTCACATTTGTGAACTGGGCACACGGCACATTTGTGAGCCGTAATGGACATGCTATGACCACATCCAGGCTATTTCTGGCACTTCAAGATAGACAGAACATAGGATGCACTGGTCAAAACCAAACATAAGAGGGGACAGCTAGCCCCAATGCTCAGACTCCTCTATTACCATTGAAGATAATGTCAGGACAATAAATAAAACAGATTCACGTTTGTATCTAATTTTTCAAACACATGCATGCACACATAAAGCAGTCAACGCAATTCACACCAAAAGCTGTGCAAACACAAGCAGTTCCAAAACCATGCTCCCAGCTAGCAGTCTGCCCAGTTGAGATTTTCCACTCTCTGCTCATTTTCATTTTCCCTTTCCATTCCACTCCCACGAGCTGTGCATTTTTGCAGTATTTAAAGAGCACAAGTGCCTCGTCTTTCTCTCTGCACATCACTACAATGACCTGCTATAAGCAATGAGATTCTTCAAACAGCTCAAACTGCCTTTTTCAAGAGGTTGGCAGGTTTTGATTTTTGAAATCAAACAATTAGGTTTCTCCCAGAAGTTCTTTGCACACAGGAAGGCAGCCAGCAGGTCATTTAATTATTTATCTGCCAGAGGTCTTTTAAGGTGACTCCTGGAATATCTGAGTGTCTCCATTTGAGAAAGTATTGATTAAGACAAAGTCATTAACAAGTGAATGTGTAACTGCAGAAAGAACCTTGGCAGGTCTGCAATACCCACTCAGACACTTAGAGATCTAAAGAATATTTTTAAACATGTAAACAAATCTAATTCTCTTTAAATACGGCTTTTAAAAAAAATTATATACATAGCCCCAAAATTGCTAATGATAATAATAAGGAGCTAAGAAGCTCCTTATGATCAGGCCTCTGTCTACCGTAATTACACCATGCTGTTAAGCAGCCTGAATGGTCTGAAATTGTCCTATGTTGTGTCTATGTGATGAGGTACTGATATTTGCTGGCATTTACTGAGAGCAGTTTCCTCCCTGTTTCTTTAAAGGTATTGATGAATTAAACCAAATGTATCTTCAAAGATGGGTATGATGTTAGTTAGAATACTGTTTTTAGACTGCAAGACATCGCTTCTCTGAAGTTGAAAACTTTGTCCACTTAAAAAAACAAAAACAAAAAGAACTCTGCACCACTTAAAACCAAAGAGCTGAACCAGACAAAAGAAAAATGTTGTCGAACAGAAAAACAGAACAAGCAAACCAAAAGCCCACCAAGGCTTGCAACTGTGAAGTTATTTAATCAACTACTTCTTATTTAGATATTAACTGATGGAATACACAACTGATTCAAACTTCAGGGAACAGCAAGGAAAGGGCTACTAGTTAACTTTCCAAGGCACCCTGTTTATAATCCCAGTAAATACAATACCTTTACAAACTTAAAGAAAACACTGCATCAAGCTTAGCACCATTCTGTATTAGATAGGGCTCCTTTTTCATAAATCTTTGCCAACAAATCCTCACTTTCCAGGCATGAAGTGAATGGTGTAACTGTGCTCCTTCACTGTGACAACATAACCTTGACACCAATCATGAAAACCCAAGGAGACAACTTAGGATTTTTAAAAATGCAGTGACAATCTGACAACACAGCAGTCTGAGACAGGAGAGGTCCCATAACATGCCCAGATTTCCATCTGCGCGTGAAAAGCCTATCAAGAAGTATCCAAAATGATACCTGTAGCATTCGGGCAAAATCACCCCCTTGCAAGGTCTTCAGAGAATATTACAAAGAGGGAAACAACAGAGTTTACAGTGACAAAATAAATATTTAACACAATGTTTCTCTCTTTCACATCCCCCAAACTTCGCTTTCTTGCTTCTTTCATGCCAGTTCACACCATCTGGCATGGCAGATGACCCCCACCAGAAGAAACCTGCTGAACCCCAGCCGCACATGCGGACAAAGGATTCAAGAAGCTCAGGCCAGAAGGTGAGGTCTGTCTGAACTCATCTGCTGTTCCTTCATTCTCTGCATTGCCATTTCCTGGTAATCAGTGCTCTTCCCTTCTTTGTTTTAAGCCTTTCCTATTTGAAGCAGGGACAGGTAGTGGGTGTGCTACGCAAAGGAACCATGCTGGGTATCCACCCATTAGTGAAGAGGCTTTTCATCAAGAACAGATTGTGATTACTGTCACGTTTTGAAAGGTCCTCCTTTTCCACCCTAACAGCTTCGTTTGCAAATTGTGGGCATTCAAAAAAGAAAATCCATCTCTCAAATTCATTGAACACTGCCAGTCTTAGCTGCCCATGCAGACAGGTTGCTCAGGGCTCAGGTGTGTGATGCCACTTGTTACAACTCACCTCCTGATGATTTAGCTCATGCTGCCACTCCAACCAATACACCAGTGTATCCTGCAGCCATCTCTTCTAGGGAGATGTATTACTGCCTCTTGACACACAGAGGCAGCATATATAAAGGTTAGAGAAGGAGACTGAAAGTCACCACTGCCGAGCTCCACCGGTAGCTTTGCTGCCTCTTTGGCGGCGGCTGGGTTAGGCATTTAAACCAGTGGTTTTAAACTGTGGTCCGTGCAGAACCAATTGCAGAAGGAACATTTGCTGGTTGATGTTCTGAGAAATTGGCTGGCTAATACCGCTGGCTCTTCTTGTTCTCACATATGTACGTGGGATTTATTGCCAAGGCAAAGGCAAAAAGACATCAGATATTTTCCTAATTACACTCCACATAAGCAGCCACTATTGTTTGAAAGAGTGTCCTGAAATGCCAAATGGCAAACGCCTGGAATATGGGACTTGTGAACTAATATATTCAGTCACCGGGGAAAAGATTACAATTCTCCCTCTAAAATATTCTAAGCTTCAATTTATTTGTACAGAAGAAAAGGGTACATTTCTGACATGCCTAATAGGAAGGTATATTTCTTAATTGAGTTCTGTTTGCTCTATGCCTTGAAAACCACAGGGTTTGCAGAAAGAAAACAAGTGTTTTGTGACCATAAATGCCTTCCAAAAGCTGAACTGGGAAATAAAGCGAAGATTCAAGTAGGATTCTGCTGAGCTGATATTACACAAGGGCTCATCTGCACTGATGTGTATCAGCAGAGCTCTATTGATTACATTGATTTTACACAGCTGAAGGTTTGACCCACAGTCAATGCAGAAGAGCTTGAGCTAAACAACCTCTAACTAATACGAAACAGTAACTATCAAAGCAATAACTATCTTTAAGAAAGTAAAAAGGGATCAAAAACAATGACCATGCAATAACAGCAGCACGGGAATAGAAAATACATGTCCCTCAACAAAACAGAAACGCAAACCAGAACAGCTCTAAGTGAGGAGAAAATTGAATATTCAGAGAAAACTTCGGAAACTCTGACAAGAAAAAAAAGTGAAGAGAAGCAAAGGGTTGTCTAACACGGATCCTGAATCCACACTATTTCATCTAATACTGAAGCATAACATATATCCTCATTATGTTTCTCGTTCAAACCAGGAAATCAAGACTAAGGATTATGGTCTCTTCAGAATCCTTTTTGATACATATTTTAAATCCCAAAATTACTTTCCATCTATCAAACCTTTTACCAGTAGGAGCAACAGCCTCTACGGTTTGCAGATATAACCATGTCCTTCCAGGACCCTGCCCTAGATGAAGCCTGTTTCTTCACAACCTCACCCACACCAGCGCTCAGGGGTTTGTCCAAGCCAGGTTCTGGACCCCCAGCAGTCACTTAGCAACAGCAGGGTTTAACTCAGCTGTTCCTTCACCACCAGCATCTGACTGTGGCCTGAGGAGTTGCAGAATATGAAGTAGTTTGGAGAATTTTTCTTATCCACAGGCCAGTTTACAGACACAAACATCAACAGTATAAGGAATGCTGGTCATGGATAGATATGGCAAGGAACACAGATCTACATCTGCATGCAAACAACTGCCCTTACTCCTGCTAAAACCCAATGTTACAATCCACGCTGTCAGCCTATTGGGGAAAAAAATAAAGAGCCAAACAAAAATATCCACACACTACTTGCATTTAATACAATAGAGCATCTAAAAGCACATCTGTACAGAACAAAAACCAGTTCCTCTGAAGTGCTATGTATCTTTGTTCTGAGCTGAACAACATACTGTACCCACGTTCCATATCTACTCACAGTAAAATCAGTAAAATCAGCCAGTATGTTATCGCTTCATCAGCATGAAATGACATTGCCAGACACTTCTGCTGACCATACAACTGTATCTTCAAAAACAGAGAGATGAAACAGATGATCAAAGCCACCTAATGATCAAACCTATGTTTCTACCTACTGTTTTCTCTCATTCGGCTTTGGTCAAATTTAACTGTGACCAAGTTCCAGCACGACACCACACACTTCAATGGGCTGTGTGGGTCAGGCTGATGCCCAGCCAGCCCACTGTTAAGTCTCCAGCAGCAGTAACTGAAGGAGCTCTTTTGGAAGTACACAAAAGTGTGTTGGATCAGGAACAGTAAAAGGCCGATCTCTGACAATTCCCATCAGTTCTCGTACACAGGTGTTACATTACCTACCCCTCCTTGAGGTGCAGAGACTAGAACTAAACAGAGCACTCAGGATACAGATGCACCAAGGTTTAATGTAACAACAATATGAAGTCAGTACAGAGATACATCTTTCCAAGACTTCTTAGGCTGGTCATACTTCACTGTCATGAGATTATAATTACACACACAGCATTACTACGCTACAATAAAGTCAATTAACTCATGGCTTTACCACTGCATGATGAAGATGACTGGCACAAGGAATGGTAACCACTTCATGCCCATTGTACCAATAATCTTCATCTTAAGAGGTCTCTGAGAACAGCCGTTAACAGTTCCACAGGACAGCGATGCTGTATATTCTACCCATGAGCCAGATATTGAGGCATTACCATTAAGGATCACTGGAACTCTAAAGGCACTGTTACGGTCCATGGTCTCGGTGATCTGGCATTAGAGAGTTCCCAGACAGGCCTTAATACGAGCCTTTAATGAGCGAGTCACAGGTTGTTGTGTCATATTCTACTTGGGGACACTTTAGTTCATGGATCACTTAAGTGAAAGGCAGTAAAGGCAACTCTCATGAACTTCCATCAACCAGCCATCCATGCAAGAATGCCAGCTCCTTTAACCCACACAGAAAATTAAAATCCTCCCTTACTATCATTATTCTGCTGGTAGAGAAGGACCTGTACTACAAATGGAACATGACTTTCTCCACCTCTCCTTAAGCCACCAATAGATGGCAAGAAAATAAAAATACCATTAATAATTGCTGACAGTAATTAACACCCTCACAGCCTTCTCACCAAGAAGAAATTGGCATACTTAAATACAGATAAGCAAGGTGTTATTTAGGAAAATGAAAACATTAAAGCTTTACGTGAAAGAAAATTATCTATTATCTCTCGTGGCTCTCAAATGCATTTACAGCAGTGACTTTTCAGCCTGCTTAAAAAAAAAAAAAAAGCTCCTTTTAAAATCCATTAGGAATCTGAAGTATTATGTACCACTTTGCTATGCTCTCCCTCCCGAAACTGCCAGCAAGAAATTGACAAATTTGCTTTTCTGGGGGGCTTTATTTATTCATCTCACTGGCAGAGAAAAAGCATCAACTATACTCAGTGTTTTTAATGTCTCACATGTGATGTGATCCTGTAGAGCTCACAGGTGCCCCACCAGCTGCAGACAGCTAATTTATAGAGGCAGACCACTCAGCCTCCACTACAGGGAGGTAAGGATTGCATGGATGGGACAGGAACCTGGGAAACAACACTTATGACCGGCTGCCAAGCAGATCAGACTCCATTCACAAGGACTCTGGGCCAGGGCAGCCAGTTTTTACCCAACTAACAGTACGTCTACCCAAGCCACAAGCAGCCAGTTTCTCTAGCAGAATTCTATGGGAGAGTGTCATAGGAGATCAGGTTAGTCAGGGTGGACGTCTGTTAACCATTTAAGTTGCCAACACCTTGCATTCAAGGCTCGTCCAAGGCAATAAAAATGTCAAGACATCCGAAACTCACATATGAAACTTCTCAGTGCCTTGCCCCAAAAGTGTGTATGTCAGGGCTGCGGACACAGCTAAGATGGCAAACCAGTAAGCATTGGGCAAATCTTTTCTTCCTTCTCTACAGGTCACTGAGAATCTCAAAGGAACATTTTAACAAACCTAACATCTTTGATTTTGAATTCAGTCTTTGCTGTACAAGAAAACAGCTTTCGCAAAGAGAAAGATCTGTTTACATAAATCCAGAAGATAAACCTCCAGAGATTATTATAATTTCAATTGTTGTTTTTAGAGTAACTGACTGCATCTTTTTGGAAAAGAAAACACCATCTTCCTCTGGCTGTACACAAAATATAGGACATTCAAATAAATTTTTCAACATACTCATGCAAATAAAGTAATTCCACGCAAGACACAGTAATGGCATGAAAGCATAAAAACCTTCCCCCCCCTACACACAGCAGCACAATTACGAGTGACAGGCATCTGATGATTATTCCAGCTACCTGTCAAACACCACAATGAGTTTTCCCATTTTTCACGAGTTAAAAGGGCTTACAAACTACAAAACTGTGCAAAATACGAAGTGCAAGGAAAAAAAAATCAATATCTATTTAGACATCCTCTTAAGGAAGCTTACTTTTGATTAATTTTCTTGACTGGTAAAAAAATCTTGTAACAGGAAGAGAATTTAAAAAATGGTTTGTCTAACAAGTCTGAAGATTTTCTTTTTTTTTCCTTTTCAGCTCATATTTTGCATGTAAGTGCTCTGCTTCCTTTGCAAAAGATCCTCTGCCATATGTTTCTGCAAAAGGTGTTCTTTTGAAAGCCAGCAAAAATAAATCATTTCCTATCCAGGCAGTGGATTAGCTCTTACAGACTACTACTTTTTTTTGTCAAGATAGCAGGCAGATGTCATGTTTTTAGCCTGGCAATGATCACATTAATGTGGTTTGCAATTTATCTATGGGAATTCTACTCTGAGATGAGGGATTTTAAAGGAGCCTCAAGACCTCCCAAGTTCAATGCCAGACTCCCAAAGGTCGTTGTTGTTTTGTTTTTTAATTAAAAAAAATAATAATTAGCAATCATCCTTTGTAATATTCAATGAGAGTTCACACCTTCTGTCATGAACATTTAGAAGTATTTCAAAAATAGAACAACAACACCAAAGCAAGACTCTTCTAATGCCACTTGAGCTCCTGTCTCAAGATTTCACTTCTACAGTTCAGGGCTTTGCTTGGGATACAGAGCAAAGGATGAAGTCCTCCTTCTGAAGCAGGATAGCAGAAACACATACAGAGGTCCATCAAGCCAGAGAGGATTTGAGTGTTTATCACTAATTCAGGTGCTAAGTCTGCTTGATAAGCACTTCACACTGGCATTTGTACATAGAGACTCATTTTGTTAATTTTTTCACCATGTAAAAATCTGCAGATGCAATTGCACCCCCCCCCCCCCCCCCCCCCCTTTCTTTTCATCTAGAAATCATGGGATCTGAACTGAATACCATGAACCATGAACTCAGCTTCTCCTATATTCTTATCTTTCATCTGTTTAGTGCAAGACATCCTTTCTTAAAACCAGCTGATTGATAACAATGCATAGGGAACATACCACACATTTCCTTTCAGGTTAACAGAGGATATTTAAGGTTTTGAATGATGGAGAACACAGAAATTCCCCTATTCAATCCACAGACCTCACCGAGGATGCTAGGAGTAGACAAGGTGAAATAGGAGACAATGAATCTGTGTCCAAGAAATCCTTGCCAGCACAAAACAGAATTCTGCCTTGCAGAACATCCATGCATGAAGTTTTGCTTCTCTGACCATGCATAGTTGGATGCTGACCTGTATTTTGCTAGAATTTGCTGTTACTGCTAGTGGATCCATAGTTCATCCATTACATTTGATTTGGTCCATCCATACTGGAGAGGTAGGAAGCATTTTCAGAATGTAGGACACATTCTTAAATTGAGAAGTGAGCCCTAGAAACAAGTGAGTATTTTACCCTTTCCTAATTCACTACTTTAAAAAGAATTTTTTAATTAAAAAAAAAAACCAAAACCTCAGTAGTCTGGTGTACAAAACCAGAACCTGCAAAAGGACGGTCCAGACAATTCTACTGAGGCAAGTATTGACAGTGGTTAATGCTTTAACAACAGAGCTTGCTTTAATCAGAATAGAATGATGATACATGGCCTATCAGTCCTTTCAGTTGCCTCACTCATGAATTCTTCTATACATTATCTCTATGCAACACTGTCTCTTTCTCTCTTATGTATTTGTCAGTGCACAAATGAATTTCTACCCTATACAATTATGGCAGACAGCATCAATGTGTTTTTATATAGCACTACTTTGGAGCAAGGTATAAATATTGCATCAGCTGAGTGTCACCATTGGGTTTTGACCTTCAACTATCCAATTTTCAACTCATTCATTGTCAAACTATTAAATGGTTCTCTATCACACCACAGAAACTGATGGCACGAAGGCAAGCTTTCCTGACCATGTTTACATCAGAACAAAGCTTAAGATAAATGAAAACCTGCCAATCTAGAAGGATTCTGGAGCCCATGGTCACAGTTTGACCCTCAGTAGCCAAGCAGAGATGACTGGTAAACAGAAAGGATCAGGAGCTGAGAAAGGCCTTCTTTGCCAGTTTGCAGCACTCAGATTTTCCAGTAAGTTCCCAACCTGGGAGAAGATGTCTCCATGTACTCATTTTTCCCCTAGGAAAAATTAAAATTTACCAAAAATATTTCTTACAGGAGCAGAAAGGCTCTTGTAGCATTTAGCTGTAAGTGGCTGTTTTATTTTTCTGAACTACAATACATGTGTTTGAAATGCTCACCCAGAACAGCAGCGGCTCACTAGTAAGCAGCAGGAAAGCACTCAACTCAGTCACCAGCAGTGTAAGTGTTAAAGAGGAAAGGAGCAGCAGCATCTCTACTTAATGCAGGGGGATGCACCAATACAGCACTTAAATGCAGCTACACATCCCTTCGGCTTCTCAAGCCCTCATAGCTATACAGACCACCAAAGCTAACTTTAGTAACAGCAGGCTGCCACAGCACTGCACAGACATCACTAAAAAGCTGTGCAGGAGGCTTACAAGAATATTTAGGTGTCATTTACAGAGGCATTTTGCCAAGATTTTTAATGTGCCTTAAATAGCCAGCACCTTCATCCACTAGAAGTTTAAAGAGTGAAAGTCTATTAAGAAAACTGTATGAAAAATGCAAGAGATTGGACGGAAAAGTGTGGCATAATGTGCTCTGACAAGAATCAGGAAAGTACTTAGATACTAAAACAGATTTTTTTTTTTTTTTGTCTCACTTCCAGACTCAAAAGGACTTAAAAGATTCACACTCAACAAGGCACATCTACTTGCAGCAGACTTCTAGATCTGATGACACTTCCCTCCACTCAACAAACAGTGCTTGAGAAGACAGAAATACGTCTGCTTGGGGACAGAAGCCATTATTTTATCAAATCGATTACTGCTGAAACCTTTGAGCTCTAAACATGTCTTCACTAAAGTCCTATTGGCATCTAGATAAACAATTATCTTTTTACAAGTTCCAAAGACATACTAAAAGTAATAGCACCCCCTGGTTAACACAGAGCTAATTGATGCGAGAAAGTCAGGCCATAGGATTCTGGGATGTTTCCATTCAAACCAAATCAGGCAGTCATTCTAACTTTGTTAGGGATAAAGGCAAAGACATTCATTGCATATATTTGTATTAGAAATATGAATTCTTAACTGCTTTCTGAAAAGCCCTTTTCATGCAGACTGGCTCCTCTACAGCGTCTCCTCTCAAGAGTCTTAAGTCAGTGCCCCAGAATTACAGGGATCTAGGCTAAAAAACAACAAACTTCTACTTAATGCCTTTCCACAAGCGCAGGACCATCATCTCAAGTCAGAAAACAACAGTGACTATTGAACCTCAACCTACAGCAACATAAACTGATTGCTCAGCTGAAGATTTATCAGGCCCCAAACCCACAAAACTCCTTCCCTCAATCCAGCCCTCTTTTAACATTTTCCTCAGATAAGTCAGTTTCTTCCCATTTTTATAACCATTTTCTAAGGGATCCTTATTTATGCCAAGAAACAGTCTGTTAAATGGCATCATTAGTCTCACATGATTTCTTGTGGTACTCGTGAAATTTTTGGCCTTCTGCATACAGTACAATCCTTATAGTTACAAAGAAATTGTAAGCTGCTTTATTTTGTGCTGTGATAACTGAGGAAAGACAGCCCTCGATGAGCCATCCCTTGTTTGAAGGAAAGTAAATGTGTAAGTAAGGAGTCAATGAGTAAGATCTGCAGGTCAGACACTGATTTCTTCACCGATGTACCTCAAACTTCTACACAGACACAGAAAATGGCCAGCAGCCCACTATCAGCCACAGGCTAACAGCCTTGTGACAACACCCAGGTGCAGCCTGGTGACATCAGTCCATAAAGATCTGCAAGAAGCTCCCAAGGTTTAAGTAAAAGTCATTGAGGAGCTACTTACATGTGACATATGTTGAGCACCAGTGAAAACAGGAAAGAAGTGCAAAATGGGAGCACAGAGGAAGAAACAGCTGGAAGCTGAATCATTACTTTGTTAGGAGACTAGAGGTGACAGCCAAGGAAGAAAAAGAAGTATTATTTTTCTACCTCTTCTGAGCGCAGAGGCACACATTTAGGGGAGCAGACCCAAACCAATCTGTAATATTCATGCTGCCAAGGAAGGATGTTTTGAGAAACGTCTAAACTTTTCTTTTTTGCAGGATTTGGGTCTGATCCAAAAGCCTGACACAGTCACTAGAAATGGTTATTGGATTAAGTTCTTAGACAGCACAGAAAATAGCAGGCTGAAGAATCTTAGACTTTGCAAGAGTATTCATTCATGTCTGGCTTGGGAAAAGTGTGTGAAGTGTCAGACAGAAGGAGAATTCTGCCAAGAAATGTCAAATCTGTGTTTGAACCGCAGAACAGCTGGCTGCAACAGCACTGCCCAGAGAGGTATCAAGTGTACTGGTACTATAACCAGGAAAAAAAGAGACAAGTACACAGAACAACGTAAACAAAATGACTTTGTGTCACCTAAATAAACTTTCTCCATCACACATAACAAAGCAACAACTCACAGGAACTTCAGAAAGGCAGAAATGTCAAGTCAGCACCCTGCTCAGGCTGACCTTTAAGAAAGAGTTTTTCATTTTCAGAACCGTTTTCTACCGGAGTAGAAAATTCCTTCCAAAGTCTCCACTTCTGAAGACTGCTAGGAAAGCATGACTATGAGATGGCCTGGCAACCCCAGGAACTGCACGTTTCCATATCATCAAACTACTTCCAAGCTCCATCAGTGATCTGGACAGGTGAAAGCAAGCCTCCCCATTCCTGGCCTTCCGTTCAGCTATTCCATTCTGAGCACCCACCCGGCATCCCAGTGTGACCGAGTGCAGGCAGAACTCACTCCAGCACGTCACGTTTCTGCACAACTGCTAGCAAAGGGTGAAACAACGTCGGCTTTCAAAATTCCCATGGCAACAGCTCCTTCTCCCTGCAAACTCCGACTCTGCTGGCAGCTGTAATGCTGAACCCAGCAGCAGCCTGTAGAGGAGATGTGAAGCCTGTATTCAGGTAGCGTTGTTCTCATCTAATAAAACATTTACAAGCACTAACTACTGACCACAGCTGGAGAGGTAACCTTGAACTATGGCACCTCATCAGTGCTCTGGTATAGATCCTCCTGTGTTCCTTCTATCTTTGCGCTTACACACTTACCTAAAATATTGAAAATTGGCTTTTTAAGGTCAGTAGGAGACCTTTAAAAGCTCTCCAAATAGAACTGAGGTCGTGACTATCTGTGGTCACTGATGTTATGGCAATTTTCGTAGCAGGCTGTTAGTCCCAAGAACTTGACAATCTGTATTCCAGAAATGACATTCAGTCCACTGAAAACTTTGAGAGTTTTAACTCTTCTTCCACACCCTGACCTGTTTTGTGCTGTTCCAAAGCACTGCTGAACATCTGCTTAATTCCACCGCAGAGCTGCCTGAAGAAATCTCAGTTGTGCATGGTGTGAACTCAGAACAGCGTATCAACAGTACTCTCCTAGTGAGATGGAAAATACCAGTTTAATTAATTATAATTTTTTAACACAACTACATTTATAAAAGCAGCCAGTTATTTCTCTCTCTAGAAGGAATCTCTCTCTACATATATATTCCATGCAGTATTTAACTTTAAACGGGGAAAGGTCTGCTGTAACAAAAAAAACACCCCACCAAACTACAGCCAACTACTGCATCAGTCATGACATCACTTGGGATAACCAATAACTTTGAAACAAAAGCTTGAAGAGAACTACAACAGTGTTCTCTCTGGTTTCATGCACGCTGGATACCAGGGCCATGACACTACTACAGGCACAGATGTAGTCTAATTTTTACATAGTTATTGATGTGCATTAAATTTTATGATTGCTCAAGTGGCTGCAAAATTTGAGCTTTCAAATTCCTTCCATATAAATAGAATTTGAACCAAAGCCTGTAGATTTTTTTTCCAAATTTAAATGCTTCTGTTCTGTAGCAAGAAAAACACCTTCGCAGCGCGTGTTTGGCTGAGGGAAAAAAAGGTGTCCTCAGCACAGTTAACAGCATCAGCTTGGGCATCTAATCTCTATATCATGCTAAATATTTTCTTCTTTGAAGTGATAAAAATCCAACTGTCAGGCATTGCTTGATCTGACGTAACGCCCGGGGAAAGTTAATCAAAAGGAAGTCTTATAGATTCCCCCTACTGAAATCCACCCACCTGAATAAGCACAAGTTAGAATTTTTATGAGGTAAAGAAACTCTGCTGTCACAGCCCAGTGTTAATTGGCACAAAGGTTTGAGAATACCTCAGTTTTACTGAACTGCTTTGATTTCACGACATCTGAGCTGAATTTCTTTGCTTCTTTATAATCCTGTCTTAACTATCACTGAGTTTCAAGTGAGAAAGGAGCTTAGACAGATCTATATCAGTGTTCATTCATGCCAGACAGACTATTGCATTTTCATCTCAAACGGGGTTTGAAAAAAAATTGAGATTGAGGGCAGAAGCAGCACGGGGAGCACTGGGAATGCTAATCCTGCTCCACACCTGTGCAAGAGACAGATGATGATTAGTCACCGGCCACCACGTCAACAGTCTCTTATTTTCTTCTCTGTCGCTTTCAGATAAAGGAGAAAAGAAGTCTCATCTGTCCCCTCCTGTCTGGGTCTGCAAAGCAGATGCAACAGTAAGACAGCGTGCACTACACGTCTTTGATGGATCTTCTCCCAGGACACTTCCTTCCCAACTGCTACGTGAAGTAGGGACGTTAATGATTCAATGATGAAAGAAACCACATTCACTAAAAAGATGCTGCTCTGCTTTACTTTCACACCCAATTTTGTTGCAGTGGCTCATTATCTCATGCCTCAAGCCCTACAGTATTTCATTTACTGGTCGCAAAGTGCCCTTTGCTGTTTCGTTTCCCACTCATGCTGCTGGTACTTCAGAAGTCTGAATGTCCTCTGTTCTTAGCAGATGAAAATACCATCAAGACCGTTGAACTTAAATCATCACAGATGCCCATACTCTACTGAAAAACAAAATTTGAGAAGGAAAAGCAGGGTACCTGCTATCAAATTAGAACAAAAATTTATAAAATGTCTGCTGGACAGTGATTTTGACAAGAAACCAGTGATTCTGACAAGAAACCAAACACTTTCACAATACTACACTCCACTAATATTTTTCTCTCAATATTTTCTCCAGAACTTACTAAAGAAAAACCTCAGAGATCATCCATGTTTTACATTACAGTGCACAAACCTTAATCTTAACTTTTCCTTTGTAAGTACTCATGCACTTTCCAGTGTATAATCAACATTATGCCTTGTTGAAGATAACCAGCCATTCAACTCATTGGAGATTTTTATTAAGATTTCTCATAAATTCTCCCTTCCAGTAGTATTCATTCACACAAAATCACCTTCCTGTAAAAGAAGTCCTTCTCTGTACTAATAGCTTCTCTAGGAGATCCTGGTATCGTTTTGGATTAAGCAAGCAAAAAGCTATAAATCCTGCAGAATGTATTTATGCTGTAAGGTCTTGAAAGCACATTCTTAATCCAATGAAGACAAAACTCTCAATCTATTTTTGTGCAGCAGAAAACGTATTCCTCTTTTCCATCAATTGGCTTTGCTCTCATATCCATATTCAGTAAACACAAAAACCCACAACAGAGTTCATGGACTTTTAGAAGAGAGTGATTATCAAAGGAGGAAGTCAGGAATGCATAAATATATATATTTCTTTTCCTCAGAACATTTAAGACAAAACCTTATTTCACATTCACACAACTTTGTTTATGGATCACCTGTACAACAAGAAACAAGATGAGGAGAGCACAAAACTAAACCAGCATGCTTTCACCAGCTGTGTATTTGGTGAGTTCCATCCATGGCAACGCTACATTATACCTGCATCAATTCTATCAACACCAATTAATCCAGAAGTAACCTTTTCCTGAATCCTCCCTTCAGTACTTTAAAGGTAAATGTTATCTTACAAAACAAATTCTGGTTGTCCGAGAGGTCCGTATGCAATCAGGCTCTGCTTACAGAAGTTGCCTGCAGGCGCTGTTCTTCCTTTACCTGCCCCGTTTCTGACTGTTCAACCTGCATGCTGTTTAAGCCTATGTTCTTACAGTTTCATATGACTCCTGCAGGGTTTCAGCTCAGGGTTTGGGTTTCTGCCCACCTACGCAAAGCGGAGGGAGCAAAATACTCTTACAATGCATTTCAGTACAGCCCCGCAGCCCAGCCCACCATAAAACAATCCCCATCAGCATATGCTGGCAGGGCTACACAGCTTTAAATCACAACAGGAAGCAGCCAGGACAGGTGGCCGCAAAAATTATAGGATCCCAGGGAGCCCAAACCTGATTTTTTGGAACTGATTTTGTTTAAGGAATAAACTTTCCCTGTCAGCCTCCAGGAATATAGTTTGTTTGAAAAACCCTCTCAGAGGCACTAGCTGGCAGGATGCAGTCAGATATTTCCACTGCTTTGGTTTGAAGACCATACAGGAATGGCATTTAGAGTTCCACCCATTTAAAATAATTTGCCCTTCATTTAGTGAGACAATGTATTTGCATCAAGATAATGGGATCCAGTGTCTAAAAAGTCAGTAATACAACCTTTCGTGAAAGTGAGTGTGGGGAGAAAGGGTACAATTATTCAAGAAAGTGTCTGCAGGAGGAACTGTGCCACGTGGCCATCTGAAGAGCCGTGCCTTATTATGGGTGTTTGAGGAAGGAAGACGTATGGAAGCAAGGAAATGGAGGGTTGACAAGAACAGATAATGAGACCAAAGTCTATCACCTCTAGCTGAAACCTGTCCTAAGCTGAAAAGAAGCAGAAACTACAGGCACCATGTGCCTGGAAACAGAGGCCACCGGGGTGATGCTGCTAAGCACCCCCATCCTGAGACACATCAACAAGCTCCAGGAGGCCTGCAGAGCTCTGACCTGCCCCTCCTCCTGGTATGAAACCCCTAATTAGGACAGGGCCATCAGGTAATACTTGATGGCCCTTACTCTTTGCAGAGAAGATCCCTAGATCCCTAGATCTTTAGTTTCTCCCCACTAAGCCAATGTGCTTTGTTTCAGAAGTGCAACCATCTGAACGGAGCTCACTGTCTGCTTCATTCCAGCGTTGTTGCCCCAGAATGCAGAAGTCCTGTAACAGCACATTATCATGTTTATTTAAGGAAATACTCCACTGCAAGAGGTCACAGATCCAGCAGAAATACCTGGGGACTCTGCCTGTGTACGGGCACTGGCACAAGGGGTCTATTTGCTTCCCCCACAAAAGGCAAAGGATGCTGATAAAGGTACAAGTCTTTTCCAGGGACAATAAAAAGAGTGTTTCATTTTTATTTTTTTTAAGACTTGAACTATGAAAAACCTCAAGAGTGATTTAATGAAGTGGGATTCTGCAGAGCCTGACAAATGGTTTTTAGATAAAGGCATTAAAATTCCATGATTTGCAAAACACAGATTATTCTAAACTCTCCTGTAGAAGTGAAGGTTAAGTGTTTTGGAGCTTAAAGTGAAAAACAAAAAGCTACAAAAATAGCCCAGAGCTACTGCAGTATTTTATTAAAAAAAAAAACCAAAAGCTCTGAGTGCAAAGACAGCCCTGCCCTGCCTGCAGAGCCACCCGGGTTCTTTCCCCTCTCCCAGTGCCAATGCTAACAGGCAGGTACCACCCCCCCGCCTGCCCTGCAGCTTCAATAAACTGCAGTGCACAAATGGCAGCTCCTGCTCCAGCTACCTGGGGCCTCGCTGATGAGAAATGACGTGAAGCACCTGCTGCCCTGCCTGAATCAGATGGGTGTGCTATCACTTAAAAAGGGATGATGCACATCTACAAACCTCGTTTTCAGTTCTCAGTCTTCCACGTGGCTCGGGACACATAACTGCCTGAGCCTCTTCCATGTTGTACATGCAGGGGGGAGAGGGAAGCCGTTGTATCACAGGAGTGCTACAAAGCAAGGATTTCTTAAACATTCCTTCAATTAAGTCAAAGTTGAACGTAACAAACACGCAAGCCAAACTGAGCTCAGTGGGACTTTTCTGGCCCAAACCATACCCGAAGATGTGATGGTTAGAAACAAATGTTTTCCTTATGAAGAAGCACACTGGAAACAGAAGTAATGGATGCACTAGAGATCTTTAAAACAGCATTACTGTGTTTCAGACTAATCAGGCCCATACAATTTGGTAGAAAATTAATCATCTAGAACTGAAGTAATAAAGTCTCCCTTGGATGCTGCATCTCTGCTTGGCACAGACCCAGGCATGCACACTATGTCAGATGGCTGAGAAAAAGAACGATGAGGAAGACACAGAAATAGGCATCTTCCCTACCCGGGTGCCTCAGGCATTCTCTCCATCACACCAAACAAGGAGTCGGAATGTCTCCCATCACAACTTTCCTGGATTAAGTACAGGTTCAAGACATCTTCCCGTCCTCTTTCAGTCATACAGCAACTGAAAGTTTTTGTTATAATAAGGTATCAAATTTCTATCACAACTAACTTTATTTGCTCTTAGTTCTCGTTCCCAAAAGGCACACTTGATACTAAAATAGACAAGACCAGTCTGAAATAAAACATTAACTCTTATTGACTGAATAATTTTCTCATCGAGAGTGAAATGAAAGCGAACAGCATGAAGTTAAACAGTAATGACTTTTCTACAAAACTTCTGGTAAATGAATATCGGTGCTGTTAATTGCTATTAATTCCAGCTTAGTTATAATTTGTGGTACAGGCTATCACAGTTCTTTTTACAAAACCACATCCAACTCAGACCCGCTGTTTCCTGTTGATGCCACCCATGGTGGGGCTCTGGGCACAGAACAGAGGCAGCTGCTGGGCACTGCATGGGGCATGGCGTGCATCTCGCAACGGGCACAGCAGGCACAGGGGTGGGCTGCTGAGGAGAAGTGCACAGCTGTCCCACTACACCTCTTAGCCCCTTCCTGCTCCAGTGAGGATGCCAGAATGTCAGAAAGAAACTGCTCTCGGTTATCCTACTGGTAACAAAATATTGAGAAACAGAAAGGAAGGGAGTATCTGCACCTCCTTTTCTTCTTTTCAGGAGCAGGAACAGACACAGGCTAGTCCCAGCACTACATGGTAACATAAAATCAATATAATCACAGTGAACTTTGTCACTTCTTCCTCAGACGAGCAGATTTTTTATTTGGGTCTCTTGCAATTTTTCTCCTTGAAAATAAGTTCTTCAGTTTCCAGTCTGCCTTGAAATGAAATAAATCCATCCTTGGCCCCGGTGCAGCAGGTAAGCAGCTCTCAAGAGATGCAAGCTTCCACCCGCAGCTCATCCCTTCACTCTAACACAATGATTTCCATTAAATATTTAGGTCTCAAATATTTATTTCTAGTCAATTAAATTAAGCATTACTTACCCTCCAGGGAATTTCCTCCTCTCCATCAACAGAGAAGAGAGCACCAAAGTGCATTTCTTATACCCACTAATAATGCAGTCACACCTAAGGCTATAAAGAAATCCTTCCAACTAGGTACAAAGGGCTTGGAAGCAAAACATACAAGTCTAGCATAAAGGAAAACATAAAAGATCCTTTTGCTAACCAACATAAACAAATGACCTTCTCTGCCCCAAGGAACTTACAGTAATTCTCCAAGAGACAGTAAAATGCAACATAAGATGAGAAAAGACCTCTTCCATGCTGGACTGCAGGACCTGGTGATGTGACCCAGGCTCTCCAGCAATGCCTCAGGAAAGAAGCACTTCCCAGGAGATTGTATCACTAGGCCCACAGTGTAACGGGTACAGGAGGAGGATTTACAGCTAGCATTTTGTACAGAGGAAATCACCGGCCTTTTTAAATTGTGTTATCGTGTGCACTAATTCATACATCTCTCCTACAGCAAAACCTTTTTATTACAGAATTTCAAAAACCAATACTCGAATTTTAAACTTTAATATGAACTTACATTTTAAAACATTAAATTACCCAGCGAAGCGGACGAGAATGTGAAAAAAGGCCATTTCCTCCATCATTCCATTAAATTTGAAAGTACTTATTTATTTTAATAAGTTGAGATGTCCATATGCCAGGAAATTAACATCAAAGAATGTTAAATATGCCCAGTATCACTTCTTAAAAGCCTATAGAGCATTATGCATTTTCAAAATTAGCATAACTCAGCAAAAAATACTTTCTCAGCAGTTACTTTTTATTATACATTCCAATACTACTTTGGGAAAATGCTTAAAATGTTTACTGTACTCTGCAGGTCAGTTCATACAGAAACACCACGGAATGCAGCGCTAAATCCCATCACTAGGTAACGCCACAACCATCTTCCCCCTCTGTTAAAGACAAGCAGATGGTTCTCTAACTATGCATTCTTCCAATGGCTCCCGTGCAGATGAACTTCAATGGCATGAAGGATCAGGGGCACAGGCACAAGTGAAAAGCTTGCATGGGCTTCAGCAGATTCCTCTGAAGAGCTTTACTTCATTTAGCACAACACAGAATAGTCACTAATAATTTGATCACTTGAACCACTGAGACCTTCCTTAGATTTAAGCGCCCACCTGCTGAAATTGCAGGGACCTCCTCATGAAAGCCCAGACCTAACTGGCACAACTCTGAAAAAGCTACTCATGAGAGCTTGTAATTTTGAATAGAGGCCCATAATGGATTAATAGCCCAGTTTCCTCAGGCTTATACATCTGAGCCTTCAAAATGCATCTGGGTCTATCAACTGCTATTTCCTTCCCCACCATTTTTGAACCTGCTGGTTAATTTTCATGAAACTGAAGAGAAGCAGGTGGATCTTGGAGCATCACTATATTTGGGGACATGCGAGGAGTTGGACCTTATGATCTTTTTCAACTCAGGACATTCTATGATTCTAAGAGCCAATTCTCACAGTCCTCATCTTGTTACGCCCTGCTTCAGCCATTTTTGCATTTAACACCAAGACATTGCTCACCCTGTACATTTCCCAGACAAGTTTTAGGGTTGGAATGACTTTTCTGTGTCTGCACTGAGAGCAAGGAAGCCCTAAGGGCACCTGGGGAGCTCTTCTCAATATAAACAGCATCTAAACTACATACACCAAACAATTCTTATCAGAAGTTGCATCAAAGTCTCTGCAAACTGAACTTCACACATTAAATCCCCTTTCTCAGAGATCAGCGTATGACAATACTGTATATCCAGATAACTGTCTCAATCTCAAGTCGCCAACAACCAAAATATAAGTTAAAAACACGATCTGAAGTGTTGCAGAAGCTTGCAAGTTAGAATCTATCTGAAAAGTTCATGTCCCCTCTGGTTAGCAACAGATTAACATCTGTCATGTAAGATGGCTTTCCATACCCCAAGGAGTAGAAGGCTTCAGCAGCAGCCCAAGACACAGCACCAATCTCTGGAGCAGGATGTAAAACTGCACGTGATCTAAACTCTGCCTGACTTCACTGCCAGTGTTACTGCAGGGCAAGTCTTATTTCTGTACTTGAGAAACACTCAAACAGATGCAAAGCAGAGCACCTAACATTAAACCCCTCATTCTGAATGTGTCCACCTACTGGTTTGTTGGGGCAGGAGTTACACACAAGGACTGAGCCCGGTGACATGAACATAGCCAAGGGGTCCTGCGTGGTCCTGGTCCAGCACAGCTGGATAAGCAGCACCCAAGCGACGTCTGTCATGTCTGCTCTAGCAGTAGGTTTGTTACAGACGGGTTGGGAAAGGAGACAGGAAACATTTGTTTCACTAATTCACACAGGAAAGAAAACAAAACAGTCCATATGTCAGCACTGACCATCTTCAGGCATTCAACTGGGGGACGTTTCCTTTGTTAGCTTTCAAGGAAACCTGCACACCAAGACAGTTGAGAAGGTCTCAGAAGTGAGTCAGGAATAAAGAAACCCAGGTGAAACAGCTCCTCCTGAGCTTCCTGGCAGCCAGACAACTTATACATTGTCCTGAATGCTGCAATTACAGCCAGGTAAAAGCAGTACCAGTCAGCTTCAGAGAATTCCAGCTAGATCCAGTACTCTGCACAGCCACAGACGGGAGATCCAAGACACAGCACCCAGCACCAGCCGAGTCTTCATGACCG
This sequence comes from Perdix hodgsoniae, assembly GCA_035772895.1. NCBI lineage: Eukaryota > Metazoa > Chordata > Aves > Galliformes > Phasianidae > Perdix > Perdix hodgsoniae. The sequence goes on along the minus strand of JAPSGF010000029.1, from coordinate 1,148,313 downwards.
TGATCACAACATGATCCAACCTTACAGCTATACCACTACAGATGTGAACCTGCAAGGCTGTGAGCCTACAGCAGTACGGGGCAAACATGCATCAAGACCGCATTCAGGGATAAATGCAGAGAAAGAAGGCCGTACTTCAGCAGGACTGCACAGAAGAGTTTTGAGAAAAGGCAGAGATCCTCGCGTTCACAGCAAAGACTCCTTTGGCCAAGGGCTTGATAGTTGTTTAATACAGTCCACCTAGGAGTTTTAAAGCAACCACACACCTCTGAAGTATCACACCCTACTGAGAATTCAACCACACGACTACATAAGCCATCAATGCCTACCACCCTTTTCTACATCAGCTGAAATTGACATCTTCACCTCTGCAACAGGGACATAGGCCTTCTAATTCATCATGAATGAAATCAATCATCTCACCAACTGACCTGGAAGCACCACCAACCTACAGTCTATCTCATATCACAGCCAGACAGCTGTTGATAGATGAGAGTGGGTGGGCAGACGTACTTCGGAGACCTTCATTCAGGGTTCAACTGAACTAAGCCCACTTGCTTTCCCAGCTCTACGGAAACAGCAGCTGCATACTCAGGTGCTCAGCAAGACTTGACATTCCTTTTATAACACAAAGTAACGTGTCTCTTCAATAAATCATCCCAGTGCCAATCCTTTTTCCTTGGTTTGGAAGGCTACCGAGATGACCCTTATGAGTCCTGAAGAGAGAGTTCAAAACACTTCCAGAAAAATCATTCAAGTGCTGTTTAAAGATGTAATTTATATGCACATCTCTGCACTCCATTGCAGGATTTCATATTTATTTAATTTGATAGTTAAAAGTGTGCCCATCCAACTCCCTGGGTATATGCAGTCTTTAATAAAAACTTCGTACTTTAAAGTCAAATGTTCAGTGTGTTGAATAGGAAAAGAATGTCTTCTTACTCAAGCCCAAAAGTGTCCTAATCCCAATGGAAGATCCTGAAAGCACCAAGAGCCAGAATCATGCTCTGTGGCTGAATTGCTTCCAGGAGGGCCCCGTTCACTGAGGAGCCTCACATCACCCTTGCTGCTGACACGGCCTCCCCAGGAAGATGCAATCTCTCAGGCAACCCAGATCTCTTCAATTAGCATTTGACAAGGATGGATGCTTCCTGGAAGAAACAGCACGAAGCACTGGGATGCTGCTGAACTTCCAATGCTGCTGTACATAGCGTGGAGTGTATCAGAGAAGTTAAACTGCCCCGTCCTTTAGCTCCCACCACACAAGCACACTGACCACAGAGATGTTACAAGCATTGAAACTATCTGCCACTAAACACTCACACTGCAATACACCTAGGAACTTAGACTGATGAAACTCTTCAACTCTACATTTCTCTAACAGATGTGATGTGACATTCAGCCTAGAAGACAGGTCATCTCTACCCACATCTGGCTGAGCTGCCTAGGAGCTGGGAACTGGCCCTTCATGGGCAAGGGCTGCTCCTCAAGGGCCATAATGAAAAAACTACAAGTCTTAGATGTGTTATAGACTGACATGCATTCTGGGTAAGAGAACAGATGGAGCAACTCCTGAGGCAGAGATACCAAAAGGAAGATCACCTTCTGGAGGGTGAATGGAATGACACAGAACAGCCATCTCAAAAAATCACCTCAAAAAAGGAGAAGAAATAATTCTACAACTACCTAACACGAACTGCAAACAGTTCAAATGGGAACTGCAATACTGGCTTTACTCTGTTCTTTCATGCAGAAGCTCCACTTCCTTCCTCTGCAGCTAAGATTCCGATTTATGCATTGATTATTTCATGCTAGGACCCTCACAGAAAATGTCTGCAACAACCATTTTTTCCTTCCTTTTAAAAAAAATTAAAAAAAACATTCTCACTAGAGTTCCATTCAGAGATTCTCTGCTTGCAGTGTTTTGTTTCTCACTGCAGTATCCTTGCTCGTTGCATATTTTTCCCCATTATTCTTCTCCTACGTGTTTAGTTACTTATTAAGCCAAGACTGGAAATTTAATGTATTATTGCCATCATTTGATAATGACAAGGCAACAGCAGACTTCAATCTTCTGAGTATTATCCAGCACATTTGCTGAGGTTGTATCGCAGCTGCTACTCAAATACTACATCTATTTTTTTATTATTATTTTGTAGGTTTAAAATATAAGCCTTTCACTTGGTTTTGTCTAAAGAAGAGCTGAAATATTTTATATTCTTTCCTATTTCAGTGCCTCAAAATCGGTTAAAATGACACAACTTTTTGCTGCACTGCAGCACATTTTCAGAATCGTGGAACAGTGCAGTAGTTGTTGTCTTTCCAGAGGTTTTCTACAAATGTCCCACTGTTCGCATTCAATGAAAACACAACAAAAAGCACAGTACATTAAGGAAGTGAGGGGGTCCCCCCTCCTCCAGCAAAAGCAGCTCTTTGAGCTTCATCATTTCATCACAGATAGCCAGAGCTATGTGAAGCAAGAACACTTTGATGTACTACTGAAACAATCGCATCTGAAACCCCAAAGATATCATCTAGCAACTGTTGCAGTTATTTAATACTTTTGTGCTGTGTTAGGCAAAAACTTTGTGAAAGAACTGACGTTGAGGGAAGGTCTGGTTCTTTGCACCTCATATTTACGTTTTTCAAAGTTGTCCAGCTGCCAATGGTCTCTCTACTGAAAAGCATTAAAGAAAATAAATAAATAAATAAATAAATAAATCAGAGCATTCAGAAATCAGGGATTTGCTTTAATGCATTTAAGGCATGAAAAACGATCAACTTTCAGAAATAACTTTGCCAAGAAAGAAAAAAAAAGGCGATTTCACCATCACAGTGTCCAACATTTAAAAATTCAGTCAACCATTTCATTACGGACTGGATCCCAGGATTGACGATGACAGTACTTGGAATGAACTGTAAGCACTGCATGCAAGAAAAGGTAGCAAGAAGAGACAGAAAACAGCATTGCTGGTATTCAGTAAAGAAGTTGTATCTATGCCTAAGTAGAAACTGAATTGCTGTCTTAGGGTTTCTTAGCACATCACACAGAAACTTGCCCACAAACAAACACAACAAATGTCAGGGCTATGTTCCCCAGCAATGGATTACTGGAAGCAATGCCAGACTACATAGACTGTTTATGGCAGGTAGGTTCTCCTATGAGGGCTGCCCATGTTAAATACTCAGCACGGCCGTGTTACTGTGAATTCTCTATTTACAGTAGCTTAAGGTTTGGAAGATAAATTCTATTCTCAAGAATAAGAACTTGGAAATCTATTTCTTCATTCTCATAACAAGAAGCTATTAAAAGTATTTCACAGTTGTTACTTCAAAACTCTAAAAAGCCAAAGGAAGAATCTAAAGCATTCTCCTCAACATCCCCCTGGTAAATACACACTTGATACAGATACCTCAGACAACTCTATCTCTGGTGCAGTGCCCAGCTCAGGGGTGCAAAGACCTGTGACCAAGTGCCATCAGAATACAGACAAAAAAACCACTGATGGTATTTTCTGTTTATTGGATAAATCACACCTTAGCTGGACACGTTAAAAAAAAATAATAATAAAAATCAAGATTCATGCTTAGATGGTAACAGTAAATTCTCAAGCTACGGTTTTCCACATTTGTCTCACAAAGTACAGCATTGCTTTGGGGAACACCTGTTAGATACTCTTATTAGAGTGCACATAAAAATGAATGCACCACAGCTGGCTTCTGCAGGGTTCAGTGAAGGCTACCATTTGTCTCTGACAAATGCAGATAAAATACTCAAAGATTAGTTTACTGATCAGATTAGATATTAATTAATATTTTCCCTGGTTCTGTCAGCTTAGACCCCCTATACGAAGTCAGCTTCAAAGAGCAAAGGGAGAGAGGCAGAAACTGCTCATTTTGACCATGCTGCGTTTAATGGAGATGAGTATCCATCCTTACAGTGGGGTGATAACCATGTATGCATGATGCCAGAGTTTTGCTCAATACTAAGATTTATTATCCCAAGAGACAGAAAGAGTGAAATACTGGCCACAGTGAACAGGCCATTAGTTACCTCTTAGTTCAATAAAGTCTCAATGCTTTCCTTACTATCTGCTGATTATTTCCTGTCCAATTCACATTAGCAGCTTATTTAATGAGAACAATCTAAGCAAAGAGAGAAATTCACACATTTACAAAAGACATCTCCGTGTTACATTTCATCACCATTTGCTATTATTTCAGGAAATAACTTTTACTGATCTTTCCCGTTATAATGCCAGCAAGTGCTTTTACTAACATCACTTAGTTCTTATATTCACCACTGGTTATATTTTAAATAATAGCATCTTAAAGGGCAGCAATAACTGCCTAAGCGTTGTAGGACAAAGCACTCACACACTGATAGTGGCCAACAGCACAACACTGTGGCCACAAAACCTACTCTCATTGGACATTTTTTCCCCTCTCAAGGTCATCCCTACCTTTATAATGCCTTTTTCTTCTAATACTTTCTACTGATGTTCATAGTAGTTGTGTAGTATCTTGAAGAGAAAGGGATCCGATGTTACAGACAGAAAAAACATCAGCAATATAAAGCATAAAAGACAGAAGCATTGTAAGTAGTGTGAATAATTTCACATTGAAAATGAGAGCCATCAAAAGTACAAAGAGGAAAAAAAGAAGATGCCTTGAAAACACCTTAAGATTAAAAAGAACTATGCATTTTCTATAGAAAAAAAATCTTTGCAAAGCCATAGTTAAATAAACAAGCAAAAAGAACACATACCTTGGCTAGCGTCTGCTTTTTTGTTCTCTAAAAAGTACAAATGGTTTTGATTACTTAGAAGGGAGTATTCCTTCAATGAGTCAGCTTACAAGAGCAGGGCTGAGCAGCAGAACAGACACCAAGAGAGAAGGGTGGCCCAGCCCTGTGGTACAAACACTGGGTACCTCCATTAAACTCCAGTGACAAAAGCACCTTCACCTGCAGCATCCAGCCCCCACACAGTGCAGCCCCCCAGTTCCACGCCCTGTGATCATACATGTTAATGCATCTTCACTTACATCTAACAGCTCCAAGAGGAGCCTCCTGATTTGAGTAACAGAGGAAAGAGTGCTGCTTCCCCACAGTTACATCTGGCTTTATATAATGTCACTGCAGCAACTGTTAACGTTAATGTTGCCAAACAGTTTTTCAGAAAAAAAGACAAGTATTAGAGCAGGTATATTTTTAGAGTGGCTATAGGTAGACCTGTTAGAGCCACTAACTTAAGATACAAACATCTGACTCAGCATCTCATAACAGAATATCATCCTGAAGTCCTGACCCTCTCACTAACCATTTTTGGGGGCTACTGCACGGCAAAATAGGGTCTGGTCGGGTCACTGGTAAAGTGTTTTCAGCACTGATAGATTCAACACTTGACAGTTGAGAGTAATCTTCAAAGCCTGAAATATTATGCTCTGTGAATCAGCACACAATGCACAGGGGAGGGCCAGCCAGAAAGTCTGGATGCGGTACTTTCAGCTGCATGTTTCTGTAGGATTTTTTTTTTCCATGTTTAAGAAATATTTTATAGCTACTAAAACCTTTCTCTACTGACAGGAAGGCACCTGTGCTGCTTGCTATCTGTCGCTGTTACGGATATTAGAAAGATGCTGAATTTTGTGGGAATAAAAGGCTATGCTAAAAGCCATTTCAAACGTGTCCTTCATGCAGCGGTTAGCCTGATGGAAAAAACAACAGTGAGAAGTCCCGAGGACTGCTGTGATGCACATCCAGGATCCACACCTACTTCTCGCTTTGGCTGTGGCTGTGCCCATTTCACATTCCCATTACACTGCAAATAATGTGGTCAGTTGCAATTTAGGAAAGTCTCTGGCAAGCCATAAGACACACTCGTGGAATAAATGCTTTGCCAATATACATAAATATGTGTGCGCACAGAAGGCTGCCTAGAAATGTAGTTAAGATTTCCTGAAAACTCCTAAAATCTAGGAGATCTCAGTCTCCATTCACTCTTGCAGCTCCTCTTGAGACAAGTTACTGTGCTCTGTTGTCAGTGGTTGCTCACTTCTGAATTTGGTTTAAAGAGCTCCTAGCGCAGACTTAATGAAGTTTCTTCTGAAAGGCCAATTGTATTTCCTTCTGTCTTTTTGACAAAAGTCATTTAAAATGGGCCTTTCATTTCATTATCTGCTCTTCATTTTTGTGAGTTTTATTCCTCAGTTGGAGTAAATGTTGCAGTTGGAATTGTGCCTGTAAACAAAGGGCTCATTTTACAAGGTTTCTGAATCCTATCTTTTACAACTGAACGGGGAAGGGAGAGCTGTGCAGTGCAGGCTCCAAGGCTTGCTGCAGGACATGTGCAGTGTGAGCACAAGGCACCGGAGTTCACAGGGTGAATGTGGGGACATTCAGGCAGGTAAGTGCCTCCTACAAATGTTAGACCTGAATTGTGTCCGACTCCTCATCAGTGACTGAAGTTAATTCTCTTTTAGCTACCGGGCCTGAGAAGAACGGCATCACAAACAACACATGGTAATCCCCAGGTGTACCTCATGGAACCAGGAAAATTCCCCATTTCTGGAGTATCAAAACAGCTTCTGAGCCACTTCCCCCCCCCCCCCAACAAGAGTGTGGAGCAGCAAAATACAAAACCTCTGCAAAGGAGGCAGGTGCAGCCATAAACATAAAGGGGCCTCAATGACTGTAAATCAGTAGAGCTCAACTGAAATCAATATAAAGCCACAGTTCAGCCGAACACAGAACCAGCAGAGATGTGGGCTTACTGGTCAACACTGAGCTCTGTCTGTGGTCGTATACCAACAGCAAGCAGAAGCTGTCCTGGTCTTATTTACTCTAGTTGGCAGGGTCCCTTAGAAAGGACTTAAATTCAGCAGCATACAGGCCAGCAGAGCTTTTTTCTCTGCCCATAACTGCCAGGGCTGGAGCCAGCAGCTGTTGTACAACTAGCTGGAAGAGTGCTGGCCTGAACATGTGAGGACAAGAAAGGGAAACAGCCTACCGATTAACATCTATAGAAGAGCTTGGAAGCCACTGACAGACTAATTGCTTACTGCAGAGTAAATTTCCCACTCTGTAGGCTCATTTGATATAAACTTCCCCGTTACGTCCAAAACCCTTCCTGAAGGACTGATGTTAGTACATAAACTGCTTAGCCAAGCCCTGTTCAGGGTTCATGGAAGAACCAGGATGCAAGAGAAAAGAATAGATAACTTGAGCATCCTCTCCAATGTGCCCGACTAGAAAAAAAACATCTGCCTGACCTTTGGGCTCTGCCACCCACCATTTATTCCCACCAGCATTCCTTCTGAAATAACTGTGTCTTCCCCATTTCTTTATTTGCCTTTTTCTTCCCAGATGCAACCCTGTGAATGTTGCCTTCAGCACAACATTCACCTTTGGCACACGCGTATGCCAGCCTGCTCTCATGCAGCTCAGTGGGATAAAGCTGCTCCTGCCTGCAGCACAGGCTTCAAAGGGGCTCAGGAGGCCACCACACCTGCAGCCACATCCATCGTGGCCTTGTTCTGATGTGGGTTACACAGAACCCACGCAGCCAGGTCACGCTGTACCTGTTAGCTTATGCTTTTATTTCACATCATGAAAGCTTCAACAAGAACTCACGCCCTGCAGATGGAATAGCTGGTGCCAAACCATTTGCCCCCTGGAATGACATTTTAAGTTACTCAGATCAAATGGCAGCATGACTAAGCATACTGAGAAAATATTGTATCTTCACCTGGTTTCTTGACAAGCACTGGCAAATACATCATTTCCACCTTTTCCATCTCCTAGTTTACTCCTTTTGTCAGCAACAGTGACAAAAAATGGTTCTAATTAGACAGTGCTAACCAGGTGGAACGGCACACTACTGATGATCAAGAAGTCACTAGCTTCTCTAAAAACAGGTTGGCTATTTTTCTCATGGAAGCAGGAGATTTATCAATAGACAAAGGGATGCAAAACCCAACGAGAAAGGTATAATCACACATCAGGACTATACACTTTATTACGACACAAATCTGAAAGGATTAGTGGGTGGTAAAAGCTCTTCTAGAGGGGTGAACAAATGATATTACTCATAAAGGAAAAACTACACCAATACAAAAATAAAATTAGGAAGACTGTTGTATGCATAAATGAGATGTTGTTCCTTTTGGTGGGTAGGACTTTTTTTTTTGTTTTGGTAGATTTGTTTGTGTGTGTGTATTTTTCTGGTTTTTGTTTGTTTTTAAGGCAAAAGATGGGTTAAAAAGTCTAGTAACTCAAATAAAGAGTTATGACATACATGACAACTGATTAATTCCACTACTTTTGTTTTTCTCAAACATTTTGATTTAACTACCAGCAATGAAGATTCCAAATACAATTTTCAGCAACAGAAACAAAATAAACCTGCCAAGCAGCACTTAACTTACAATATTTTATTGCAAGACAACACATAAGAATAGCCCATTCATTTCAACACGAAAGTTATCTTTCACTCTTTGGAGGCTTAATGAGTTGCTTTAAGCTGAAGCACGGAATTAACTCTTAAAATATTTGTGCATTTGATGATAACCTCAAAGTTCTAAACAAAAAGCAGAGCTTGTCCTACATTACTAAAATGCATAGAAGTATTTTACTTGTATGACCTCATTCACAAGTGAAGCAGCTTATATTCAGGATCTGATAAATAAAATGCAACATCTGGTATTTTGCGTATTAATGGAAAAAAGTTGTAACTTTACCTATAATCATTCACTTCCAGTGAAATTTCATGGTCTGCATAAAAGCACAGAACTGGCAGTTCCTTAACATTTCATAAGAGCTCTTGTAAGAGCAACGGGACAGACAATGCAATGCCTCCTACATCTGACCTCCTCAGCATCACACACCCCTGGTGCATCACTGCACCAACGGTTCTCATCGCCATTACTACGCTCTACTGTGATAACACACATGCAGATAATTAACTGTAAAATTTCCAGTGTCTTGTCACCTGGATGTGTCAATCTAACCCTTACAATTTTCCTACAAGATTCAGAGCTAGCAAACCGAATCTTAGAAAGATGCTGTTTAGACAGAAAGTGAAGTTCACGAGAGTGTGTCACTGCAGGGCTATGTTAAGAGACTTAAAACAGGACACAGAAGGAGCAGGGTTATAAGGGAAACTCCACAGGTAACTGACAGAAATGCAGGAAAGGAATGGATTACTGTAGAGGAAGTCATGTGGAGGTCAGCAGAAAATACACTGTAAATTAAGCCTCAGAAATCCTATTTCTAAGCTTAGTAGTAACAAAAAGCAAAAGAAGTTTTAGTTTTGGAGATATTTCATGTTTCACTGCTCTGAAGAATTCAACTCACCCGAGTATGCCCAGTAAGGATCCCCTGAAGCCTTTCGCCTCCGTATCTGCACAGAACTACCATGTCTGTTTTCATGCAGAGAGCCAACATAACCTTCAGTCAGAGCTGGAAAGAGAAAAGTAGGAATCATTAGGAAAGTGGTCTTAGTCCCTGGAGTTTACACTGCAAAGCTTAAATCTTTGCTGAGCAGAAACTAGAAAATTGGCAACGCTTAACGAAAATTAGCGGGTGTGCTCCTCAACCATGGAGGCCCAATGCTTAGATGGTTCAGAGAAGGTAGAACTCGCCCATGCCTTTATTCTTATCTAGCACGTGCCAGTCTAACTTCAGTACTATCCATAAGGATATTCTGTTATGCACAAGTAAACATAAGGCATGATGTGACTGATTTTCCTCTGACTTCAAGATGGCCATTCAGAAAACAAGCTACCAAACTAACAACTATAAACCTACACAGAAACGACCAAGATCCTTGAAAGACTATAAACGCAAAAGCACGTTATCCTTGCTATCACAACTTTTATTTTACATCATTTAGAACAGCCTCATTCAGGAAGGAACAAATCTCTACATACGGCCTGCAGACCTGAGCCCACAGCACAAGGGGTAACAGCCTGAACACGAGCAGGGCTCCAGAAACATCACCTCACAGGATTCATCCAAGCAAAGCAGACACGCAGTGCTGCCTTCCAGCCAGGGCAACGCTGCGTGTGTCAGATGAATATCCAGCATGCAACACCAACGCCTTCTGACATGAAAGGGAGAGGCCAGCAAAGAAGGAATCCTTGTAAAACTTCACAAGCTAGCAGGAACGCATCCTACACTGAAACCCAGGGTTTTTTCTTTTAGACTCCAAAATAATTTTTCTTGTAAAGAAGTACAGAACTTCCACAAGGAAGTGCTTTTCTGATTTTATTTGTTTATTTTGGGGGGGTGGTGGTAAGGAGGGTTTGCACGCAAATTTTGTTTGTATTTCTGTACATCTCACTGAACCCAATGGGAGGCGTGTGACTACACAACGTCAGTAACAAGTCTATGATAAATTCAACCTTTCTCCAACATCACAGCTGAAAATTCCCGTGTTCTAATAAACACACCACCAAATAAACCCTGACATTTCCATACACGGAATGTTAAGAATGGGTACACACCACATGACTCAATGGCAATTTAAGTCCAACTGATCTCAAACCATTTACTTGATCAGTAACTAGTTGAACTATTGAAAACACGACTTTAGAAAGCATCTCTACCCACGTACAGCCACCGAGCTCCAGATTCCCTTCTGCTCCCAGGCCAACCACAACTGGTAGCAGATCTTTACCAAATGTCAAGCACCGAGATCTCCAGAACTCTACAAAAAGCTTTTGGTTGATAAACCTTTGGTGCCACAGCAGCAGAGAACAATACAAAATAAACAACCTGCAATCTGCAACAAGGGTCATGGACTGCTGCAGGTTTTGGAATGCTGAAATGGTAGGAAAAGCCATGCAATCCCAGGAAAGGCACTGCAGGTTTGCTCTCATCAATTTCTTCCCTTGCGCGGAAAAAAAGCACTAATTGTGCAATTTATTATGAGCCTCTGATTTGAATGAGTTTTCCAAATTTCTTGGCAACTTTCCAAATGCTAATTCACTCCAGTCTGAACTAGAAACACTGAAACATACACTATGAGGGTTTGTAGGCAGCTCCACACCACATGCCTTATTTTCTCTTCTGATTTACCCCCAATATGCCTACCTGGGTGGGAGGCAACAGACACTTGCATCAACTAGAAGGAACAGATGTGAGATACAGAGACACAAACTGTTTAGGCAAAAAACAACAACAACAAAACAACACAAGAAACGAGCGAAGACCAGAGACCATGAACAGCTAAGGAATGGAACAGAACTAACCCAGGAGGGTGGCTGGAAAGCCTATCAGAAAAACTAGCCCCAATACTCAGAAAGAGAAAAATCTTGCATCCTGGGAAAAATATCTTAAGTCTCTCCTTAGTACCAAAAAAGAGAAGCAACTCTTCTGAGCATCCTCTATACAGAGGGAGCACATAATTGGGGGTTCATTCCCCACCCCTCCCTCAAAAGCTATGATTCGTGCAGGCAGGAGAAAGATATCACCCTGCCACCTCCAAGGAGGAAACTGCCGCTGTGGCTCTGTCTCGGTGAGCCCTGCTGTGTGCTTTACCATCAAAAGAAAGGAACTCATTCAAATCATCTGTGTGTGTTGAAAGGAGGAAGGCTCAGAGTCAGTGCAAAACATCCAAAACTGTGAAGCCCTTTGTAATCTTGGCTTGCACTGTCAAAGAGCCACACGTCAACCATGGAACAGCTATGAATCATACTGGTGATCTGCAGTATTTTCTGTGCAGAAAATCAAATTATGCAAATCCAGGCTTTTATGAATGCCTTACTTCTATGTGAAATTGAACATCTGCTTTAGTCAGCATTATATTTATACAATTAAAAACCTGGTATTCTAGTAAATATATGCATTTTCAGTTTTCTGCATGTACACAATAGATTTGTGCATTTATCTGTATTCATAAATAGTGAAGGGTCACATTATACACAGGTTTAATTATACCAAAAAGGATGTCACAAAGCAAAAGTACTTGTCAAGAGAACTGTAGAAAAGAACTTGCTGGTTTTGCTGCGAAACATCTTCTGCAGGACTGAACATGAAACAAACTGGATCACACTGTTCTAAATAAAGCCCTGCAACGATGTTAGGCAGCCCAACATTAATGACAACAGTCTCCTTACAGATGTGCAGTAATTCAGCAGCCATTAGCCATGTAGAGACGATACAGGCCAAGTGGATAACTGCAGAAACTCCAGGAAAAGGATGACAGGTCAAGATCCCCAGCCATGCAGTGAATTGGGAAGGTAACGGCCTGTCTTTGGTATAGAAATCAGATCATCTCCTTCCCAGCTCCTCAGCCTGCCTGCAGTACGGCCACATATCCTGCGCAGGGCCACGTGAACGAGGAGAAAACACTGCAGGAACAAGCAGCCATTGTTGGCAATATCTCACCCTTTTTTACCTGCTTTAGGGGCTTTTGTTGCTCGCTGGCAGCTGGGGTCAGGGGACTGGAAGGTGTGAGGTATAGGACAGACACACAACACATTTGCCTGAACCCAAACTCACCCTTCTTTTCTACCTTTAACAGATAAAAGTTTGGAAGAGAAGCATCGAAGTCAAATTATTTAAAAAAGGAAAAAGCTTCTTTACATGTCAGACAGATCTTACTTTTTCCAGGTTTCGGGGGGCACCGGGAAAGGCAACCCAATGACACCAGTGAAAAGGTGACAGGCATCCAAGCATTGCTGCCTCTTTCACTGGAAAAAAACATCCAGCTAAAGGTTTTGCGCCAGCCATTAGAGTACATGCATTCATTTTTGTGCATCATTCCAATTCTACTCTTTTGGAAATTATACATGGCAATAATCGACAAACTCAACCGATATCTTTTGCTTGTATAATATGAGAACAAGTACTAGAAAAAGTACTTAAGAGTTAAGTTATTAACGCTCCTCACTGCGGGTTTCCACGAGACTTTCTCAGCTGGGAGACAGTTAACAGCTCAGGAACAGAGCAGCCAAATGATTTCCTGCTCCACTCCCACAGAACTGGAGACTGGAGAACAGCCAGCAATTAGATGGGCTGGTCCAGCACGGAGCAAACACAAGGAGTCTCTGATCTTCTGGGAACCCTGCAAAAGTGGGGAAGTGGAAACTGGGACAATAGGAGGGGAGGAACATGCTGTTGGAAGGCTTGAAATGGAGCATCTAAAATAGAGGGATGGGGGCAGGGGGGGGAATACACAGCAGGAGACAGGAGGAAAAAGGAGTGCAGGGAACCTCACCCTGCAAGGTTTGATTTGATACAAGATGCCAGTGCTGCTGGCAGAGGAGCAGGGAGTGCCATAATGTATGGACTGAGACTTGCAAATACACAGTTAAAAAAAAAAGAAGGGGACCAATCTGACACTGAGATACACAAGCGTGAAATTAAAATCCCAAGCAAGTCCTCTGGCTGCTGGTGCAGAGCCGGTGCCCACGGAGTGACACCTGCAGTCGGTGGGGCTGCACGGGTGCCATCGCAGTGACTTCTGCAAGGAACAGGGGATTCTTCTCAGCTAACATGGAGAAATCTCATGCAGACAATTTCATATAATTTTTTAGCGGTACTGAACGCTACATGATTTTAGATGATGCGCTAAATTAATCAACCCCTACTGCATGTCTGCAGACAGCAAAGCAATGCGATGCTGGGACATTGCTTAGCATTCTGATCAGCTTCCCATTCACACTGTCTCAATATATTAAGTTTCCAATAAAAATTATTTGATAAGTGCCCTCAAAGGCATGATTAGGTAATTCCTGCTTGAATACCTTACTGGTATTCATAGTTCACATGAATACACAAAATTTTATCCCCAATCTACCTTAAATATAAAGCTATTATGCTATTCACAGAGATTATGCCCTGGGCATTAGTGTTTAAAAGGTATCAAGCCATCAGCTGTGCAAGAAAAATTCTTTTTAAGATCAATACTTTATTTCTGAACGGTGAAATCATTAGTTACGACAGTAGTTTAACTAGAGAGTGCCAAACTCGGATTCATTTAAGCCTTCTCCAAAGAAAAGGGTTGCACCCAAATCTGTTTTCAGCTGCTCTGATTACAGCAGTGCAGAGTCAATGGCACACAGACAGCCCAGCTCAAGCTCTGGCTGTGGTCTACCCTGGCAGCTGAGTCTGTCATAGCCCAAATCCATGACAGGGACACCTGGGTGTGATGTACTTCAACCTGGTCCTACTGCTGGAAAACTGAGATGTCTTTGGAGAAGGAGACTTGGAATCTGGAGAGCTGTTAACGCTTGAGAACTATTGAGATGGGAAGGAAAAGTCTTGGTAGTGTTTAGGCAAAAAGCACTAAATAATAAGGAATGCCAGCAATTAGTTCCTTATCAACTGATTCCAATTAGTTCCTTATCAATTGATTCCTATGAAAGAAACTTTTTCAAAAACAAGAAAACCGGTTTTGCTTTTTGTTTGTTTTAATTTAATTTTAATTTTATTTTGAAGACAGCACAACGATGTGTTTTAAAAGGGATGGAAGCACAGGAACGCTACCTTAAGGGCTTTTATATCATCTCTGACATGGAGTTTAAGAGATCAGTGAGCCAAGACGTTTGGCCATCTGCAAGCATAAAGCTTCAGGCAAGCCTCATGGGAGGGAGAGGGGGAAAAAAAAAAGAAAAAGGGAAAATGCAGAGCAGTAAAGGTGCTCTTAACAGCACTGTGATAAAGAGAGGCAGGTAAGGTGAAGGTGCTGCAATGCTACACACTAACATGCGCACTGCTGACAATGGCTAAGGCCGCTTGGCAGTTTCTTTAAATTATTGTTGTAAAGAGAGCCAGGAGGGGAAAAGAAAGGGGGGAAAAAAATAAATGAGAGGAAATACAGTTATATAATAGGAAACTTCCTTTTTTTTTTTTTTAAATAAAGTTAAAATAATGTTCAGATCCACTTGCCTAGGCTTGATGTAAAACTTGCTAAACAAAACTAGGCTATTTGCCTCATATTTTACCACTCTTTACAGAGAATTAATCTGTAAATAATTCAGGCACAGCTAATCCATTTTGATAGTGCTTTACTTTTAAAAGACTCTTCAGGCCTGGTTTCCCACATTTTAGGGCGATTACATCTTGCCAAAATGATGAAAGTTAAAACAGCATATGATGGTCAGACAGCATCAAATTATGTTCTGAATGAGACTTCTTCCTTTGATTCTGATGCAGAGATTTCTCCTGATTATCAGATAAAAGATACGGTCCATTCTCCCATGAATGCATACACAATCTTCACAAACAGCTTCCCATTAATGAAATACGGGAGCTACAACCACGAGTTTCTCATGACTAAGTGAAAGAACAGACATCCTAACACTGCATCTGCCAAGCAGTGTATATTCCTTTCCCAGATGACAGTCACCCTTAACTCCTACATGAGCACAAGCTACAGGCCTGTTCTCAAAAGCAATGTGGGACTTCTCACACCACTCATCCTGTTGTTCACGCGCCTAATAGATGTGAGAGCAGCACAAACCTAAAGCAAGAACGTAAATACAGCCTTTACAGGGACCAGCCAACAATGCGAAGATTAAAAATGGTGCAGGGAACACACCGACAAATTGCAGGGATTCAATTAACTACTGAAATTAAAAGCCCTCATCCCAAACACGAATACAGCAGTCACTAGGTGAATTAAACCTCAGCAGTCAGTGAATTGTATAATGTATTTTGTATTACTTCAGTGTAACAATGCAGTATCAGTCCCAAAGCATTATAGCTGATGTAGATAACTAAGAGAAAACAGATCTTCAGGGCATGTCTTATGCTGCGAGGGATGGAGTTTAAGGGGGACAGAAAAGCATTCTACTTGAGACATGCGAGCCAAAGCAGACCAAGGTCACACATCACACCAGTGATGCTCACAGAGCCAGCACCTCCCAGGGAACCGCAAATCCAAGTATCTCCAGTCTTGGCCAGATCTCACAGTCCTTCCTCAGCTTTATAGTAAAGCTCATTAGCAAGGCAGCCAGGCAACTTCAAGTTGCATCACCAGTGCCCCAGTAAGAGGGCTCAGAAAAGCTCAGAGAAGCTTGGGAGGCCAGTAAGAGACAGATGCTGCCCGCAGATTAGAAAGGGTTTGGTTTGGGATTTTCATGGCATCAGCTGTGTAAGACACGACATGGCTGGTGAACTGGGACCACTGATGTCAACTGGCATCACTGCAGTGCTTCTGCTAGGAGGCAGCAAAGTCAGGCAACCGGCAGCGCCAACAGTTTCATCTTAAGACAGAAACACAGAAGTTAAACCAGCTGCAACATCACCCCTTCCAGAAGGATGGTGCACCATGGCAGTCTCTGCCATCAGTTTGCAAAGTATTCTCAGTCCGAAAACTTTCAGAATGAATTACGAGCTCACATTTACCAGTGTGTGAGCAATGCACTGGAATAAAGAAACAGTCTGCTATCTCTTCTCCAGAGAAGACACAGGACTGATGAGCAGAAAACACAGCCTGGCTAACTGGGCAGCTCTGGGATGGGGGCTGCTCGGGACACACTGCGAGCAGCACGTGGTGCTGGCAGCTCAGATTTGGAACCACTCATCCCACATCACTGAGAACCGCAAGTGTATGAAACCCAAAGTCTCTGTACTACTGAACTGTTCCCTGACGCTTTCTTGCATGTTGAAATACACTCCGTTTCTCTCTAAGACAAAGTTCTTCAAACAGACTGATATTTCATGCATCTAATCTGAGATACCTTAAAGATGACTAATGGGCATCGCATCCTGAAAACTGGACTCCTTTTAAACACTTCTGGTTTGGGTAGTCAGACAAAAGTAATTGGGAGCACCTGAGAACTTTAACCTTGGAAACTCTTTATCCATGCATCCTGTACACTTCCTCTGATTTCTGTTAACCATCATCATCAGCATTTCTTAAAAGGAAGAATCCTCATCCTCGTTCATCGCCTTTCTGTGTGCTGCTTCAGAGGGGTCACATCATTTCTGAATTTTATTCATAACAATATATTAGGCAAACAGAGATAAAACTTCACAGCACAGGCTCACAAGCAAGGCTGACCTGCACAGGAAAGCTGATGCTCCCTGACTGAATCACAGCAGATAGCAGGGAGAGGACAGACTCCATTCCATGCACCTAGAACATCAGGGTCAGATTAAAGTAGGACAACAAAATCCCAGGCATGAGGGCAAAATAACTGTTCACAAAGTCAATTCCAGTGACTTCATGCTGCTTCCCCAAAGGCAAGCTTGAAGTGAGCTGGAGCCCAGGGGCAGCTCCATGTCCTTGTGCAGAAGGGACACGAGTCTGCAAGCACAGGCAGACTGAGAACGGGCCAGCTGGGTCTCATTACTTTCAGCACAATTTATCTGGGAAACCTAAGCCTTACATATATAATGGTGACCTGTTTGTAGGCTCAATTAACAATGGTTAAAAGGGGGGGGGGGGGGGGGCCTTATTTCACTTCTTCCTGTACCGCAAGCACATAAACCTTGAGGGTTTTACAACAGAAAACATCGTGGCAGGAAGCACCTGTCTCACTCATTCTCCCATAATTAGGGGCTGCAGCACGCACAGCATTAGAAGAACAACCTCTGAACAGCAAATAAATGTGACCTTAATGGAGCATTTCGTAGCTTCACTTCCTTGTTTAATGCAGAATGACACCAATTTTCTCATCACTAAAGCTAGTAATGCTCCCAGAAACACACAAACTCATACAGTATCACCGGTTTCACCTCTCAGCTCAGAAAACACAATTCATTTGTATCCACTGCCAGTGTTTGTCTTAGTACAGCCTTTTATTTTGAAAACGTATCTCCTGAAGTCATACACCAAGAAGTACCTTGACGATCAAAATATCCCAAATAAGCATAGTGATGTAGCCCTGGACTCTGCACTGGGGCTGCAGCCTCACCAGGCACACTCACACTTCCCCACAGGTAGCTTACATTTCCATGTCCTCATCATCCCATTAAAGACACAAAGGTGTTACAGTGCAGACAAGCATACATTTAATCATCTCTGCTTTCACTACTCTCCTGACCACTGATACAAGATTACCACTGTAATCCCAGAACGCTTCAAATGGCATCCTCTGCCCCTATCCCTCCTAGCATTTAAATAAGGGCAATCCTACCAGGTACACAGCATATTAAAAACATGCTAGGTCAGACTGTGTTCTTGCGTACGAGGATGCCAGATTTGTCCTGGTGGAGAGCAGAGCACAGGCACTGCCAGCAGCCGCCTTCCCCAAAGCTGCCCACCAAACCCATCTGCCCCCAGTACAGCGGGAGCAGCAAGCTCAGCGCTCACTCAGCTCACATCACAGGGCACAGCTCATCTCATTCACACTGGGAAAGGCAAGGCACTTTATGAAGCCAACAGAGCTGCTCCCACTGCATGGCTCAAGATCAAACCTGCCCCATTATAAAGTCTTCAGAGACAGGGGCTCTGTCAGCTAATAAAAATCCCTCATTCTTTATACAAAATGATGTTTTTAACCCGTGTCCTTTGGCCCATTTAACAATTTATTGACTGTACGAAATAATGTGAGGCCACATCAATCTCTTCCTGGTTATTTGGTTCAGGCTCTCAAATTAATGCAGAAGGTGGAAAGCTCAATAAAGAACTATTTAAGAAAAGAAAGAAGTGCTCAAGTCCCACTGTGAGATATCTCCCTCTCAGTTTGCAGTCAGGTCTCACCACCCAGGGCTGTGCAATCTCCTGGAGGAAAGACGGAAGAGCAGAAACAAGCGTGTTCCCCTGGATTGAGCAGAAATAATTTTAGATTTGTATCGCTCTGCGCTGAAACAGATCTGCGGCACTCAGGTAGCCAGACTTAGTGCCTCCAGCATGCGAGTGACAGCAATTCCAGCCAGATCCACAGAAATTATTTTAGGATCAAACTTAAACTGAGCCGAGCCAAGCAAACAACCATCCATGTTTATTTGTGTAAAAATGTATTTAATTTGGCTTATCATCGACAAAATAGGGCTGTTGGATGATTTTTATTTTTTTTTAATAAATCTTTTCATGCTGACAACTTGCATCAGATACAGATTTCATAGCAAAGGGTTTTCTCCACATTTATTTGCTGAAGTACAAATCTGAAGTGGAAACTGAGATAAATGGAGAATTTTGTGCTGACTGAGCAAGCTCCTAGTCAGGGATATATACCCCCAAAACAGGACCTGCCATTTTGAGAACTTCCTCATTTTCTTCCAAGGGAGCTGCTTTGTTCAAAGTGAAAAGACTCAACAAATGCTACAGAGCTGATCTGTGAAGCGATTCAAACATCCATATTTACTTGGCAGCTCACCATTAGTGTTTCACCCAGACAAGAAGTTTCCTGGACGTTTCCCAGCAGGAAGGTCTGGTGCTGTTTTGTGTGCAAAACTAATTCTCTGTTCCTTGGTCATTTGTCCCCAGAGAATGCAGTAATGATTTCAACACAAAACCCCAAACTACTAAGAGCAGAACCGCTAAGGCCTTGGCAGCAGGATCAGAAAAACAGCAACTGTGATCGGATGAAGCAAATAGATAAGAATTGCTAGCAATGATGCACACTTTATAATCATACAGAAACAGCACGCAGCACAGCCTGCAAAGGCAAGCGGTCACTTTTTCCCTATGCAACACTAATATAACCAGCTGGAGGGCAATGCGAATGCCATGCTCAGTAAATGTAAGCGATGCTAAATCAAAAGAAAGGTAAGCAAGCAAAAAAAAAAAGCCTCAAAAATATTCAACTGTCTGGCAAGCTCAGCGAAATGGGCTGATATAAGTGAGACGTTCTACAGAAGATAGATGTAAGGCAATGCAGTTGGGGAGAAATAGTAATCAGTGCAGGAATGAAGTGAGAGACTGCTGTTTAGAAAGCAGTAATGCAGAGAGACTTGAGCATTAGGGTGGATAATGAATTAGATGAAAGTTCATGCTGCAATACCACTGCAGAAAAAGGCAATTGCTATCCTGGGGCACATGCACAGAGATACTGGAAGCAATAACTCAGATTTAGACAGTCTTTGGCAAGACTGTCACTGCAGTGCCACATGCTGTTTGAGGCCCATTACTCAAAAAAAAAAAAGCTGCTTTTTTTTTTTCCCAACCAAAATCTAAAGGCAGTGGTCAGGGAGGACAGGGGTTGAATCAGAGCAGCTTCAGTACCAACCCTGAGCTCCAGTGCTAGTGACATGGACAGCCCAGCCAAGGCTGCTCAGCTCTGCCTGGCCTGGGTTCAGGGCTTGTACCTTCTCATGTCCTGAACACACCACTCCCCACCTCCTTGTCTCATCCAAGAATTTTCATAACAAGTCTCTTAAGAGATTTCAGAGCACAGGTGTCATCAGCAGAGGCAAGCAGCATCCCCAGCCACTTCCAGCAGGCCCCACCATGCCAAGCCAACACAGAAAGCAGCTCCAGCAAGGGCAGGAGAAAGCTGGAGAGCTGCACACATCCCTCACAGAGCTCTTCCCAGGAAGGCCCAAGCACAGAAGCTCGCTCCCTTCCTACACAGGCCAACTCTGCAGCATTCCCTAGCTTCCAGCATCACTAATCCTATAGTTACTATGAGCATTTAAATTATCAAAATGCACAACAAAAGCACTGTGCACAAAAGCACTGTGCCCATGGAACACCACTTCAGCAAGAAGTTCACAGCCTGACAAACATCATTGCTTTTAAGGATTTTAAAGAACTCTCACGATGACTTCAGCCAAGCTGCAAAGCACGTTTGTTGACTGCTGCAGGTTTCTCACTTCCCAGGCAGGTTGGGTTGGCCATTTAATAACAACACAATGCCATGCTTAGTCTCCACTTGACTCAGCCTCAGAATGGTCCTCTCTACCCACAGGAAGCTTAACTACTCAAGAAAGTAGCTCACCCCAGGTGAGTTAACTCCAAAATGCACGTGTTTCACAGCTATTTCTGTATTTTATGCTTCTCTTATGCTTTCATTGTGAACTGTAACAATATCTGTTCTTATATAGCTGGTATCAATGTAAAAAACAAATTCATCCTTTTATACAGCACTTGAA
The DNA here is from genome assembly GCA_035772895.1 of Perdix hodgsoniae. Classification (NCBI taxonomy): domain Eukaryota; kingdom Metazoa; phylum Chordata; class Aves; order Galliformes; family Phasianidae; genus Perdix; species Perdix hodgsoniae. Next base: position 1,127,321 of record JAPSGF010000029.1, on the reverse strand, counting down.
AGATTTCTTTCTGGTAGTGTTCTATGTCCCAGTTTGTCCACAAAAAGCAGATATTAATATCACAACAGGTATTCGAGTCTTACTCTAAACATTTTAAAAATACATTACAATAAGGAAGTAACTTTTAAAATAACCAATGCATTAAACATTGACAGCACATCAGTTCTTGTTCTGTGACAGCATCGGTCCTATTCATTACAGGGATCTGCAAAGCTGCATCTTACCACTACAGAGAACTGCCACCAATACTGCACAGACATCAAACGTGAGTTTCCCCCCCAAAAAAAACAAAAATAAAATTGCTCACCATTAAATATGCTTTTATTGTTATTCTTTCTGACATTCTGCATATAACACAACACTCATTGCTAGAGAAATCAGACTGTGCCATAAGAAAAACCTCAAGTATTCATCCGTCTTTTTTAACCCTAGAATCTTATTTTGTAAACAAGAAGCTCAAAGCAATCAGTTCCAGTCAGGCTTTTCAGCTTTGGATTTAAATCCTTTCATGACTACTTCAAAAAACACGCATCAAAATTTCAGGGGGGAGAATGACGACTCTGGACATTGTAGTTTTCTCTGATGAACAATCTGATGCATGACAAAGCAGCATCTACTTACTCAAGCTACTCGCCAACTGACAACCAAACCCAGTTTGACCACAGCGCTTCAGATACAAAATAAGTTAGCAATCATTAGCAAAATATTATTTGCTGTATGTGATTAGATTTAAAGCAGCAGGAAGATAAAGACCAATACTGAAACAACACGAAGCCATTTGACAGCTGATTTTAGCTACCTTGACACAGCAGGTTCCTACAAAGGTACACACAAAGACCACCTTCGCCCCCACAGAGTATATCCCTCGTCACTGCACTGCTCTGGAAGAAACTAAAAGATACAAACGAGATAAGAAGTTAGCTTACACACATCTTCTGCAATACCGAGGAACTGCCAGCAGCCAAGCTTCCAGCTGCAGCCATTATCCTTTTAAGATGAATACGAAGAGCCACTAGGATTTATGGATACAGGGATCTACCAGGATTTAGCAAGTCCAAAACACAATACTTAAGACCTACAGAAATCCCTCGCAAACAACCACCACAGGCTCAAGTCAAACACTGACAGAAAGCTGGAGAAAGAGCAGCGAGATCCTCCACAGGTCATCCGGTCTGAAGCCTTCAGAAAAGCCAGCAGCTCACTCCCCCCCCAGAGGAATGGGAATTCTGGAGGTTTCCTCCATCTCAAGCCCAGCAAGGCAGCCCATGACAAAGATTACTGCACACAGAGCCAAGCACTCTTCACAAAAGTGGTGGTACTGATTACTTTCTTATCAGTAATCAACTTCTCCAAAATTTAGATAACACTAATAACATAAAAGACAGAGCAGGAAGCCACCTTTGCAATTTTCAGCCACTCCACTGCAGCAGAGCTGTGTTAAGTACAAATGAACCAAGCCCCAATTTAATTTAGAGACACTTCATTTGAAAATCTTAAGTGTAAATTTACCACAGCACATTAAGCAACAAGAAATCAATAACTATTGGTTATTTTCTGTATGGGTAGGGAAAGGAAATAAGGTGCTTCTCAGGTCACAGTATACAATACATCAAGTTGGGAGGAAAGGAATTCTTGAAAAAGCTCCATTTTCTTAACTGCCACTAAGAGCAATGCAGCTGAGATTTCTCACTATGCACTACATTCATGCACTTCCAGAGCTGGTAAGTGAGAAGGTGCTGCACTGTGTCATTCATAAATAAGGGCCCTGTGCCAATGCAAGTTTATTTGCGCTATATAAAACCCAAGGAATGGTCAAATTAAGACTTAAGGTAATTTGCTTCCTACATATAAAAAGAAAAGGGGGGGGGGGGGGGGGGGGAGGGAAGAGATATGTATATTTTAAGCATGTGAATGAAAGTTAAATTAAATAGCTTTTAACAATATTTAAAAAATGCATACCGGTGCCAGGATATGCTAGTAAAAGCTTGGTGCTATCAGAAATTAGACTTCAAAATATATCTACTTTAATTTCCTTCTTAAAAAATGATCAGTGAAAACCTACGGTTTCCAGACAGCTATATAAATAATTTCAACTCGGTAAATCATTCTTTTTTAAAAGTTTGTAATAAAGTCGCGCTTGCTGCACGTCTTTTAATAAGATTACATTTCTATTTATGATGTTATAATACAATGTATTAAAAACAAAAGGAAGATTATCACAGGAGGAGCAGAGATGCCTGCCTTCGTTTTAATGTAGAAAGGATTTTCCTTTTAAATTACTATTTCCTTCGCAGCAATATGAATCCTAGCTTATCCTAGCTTCACCGCTGAATGAGAAGCAGCAAAGGATGTTTTAATGTTTTCACATAAATTCAAAGAAAATGCAAAACTACATCTCAGTAAGCATCAGCAATGCTAGAAAGCCAGGGCTAAAGGCAAAACTCCAGAGTTATTCCTGCTAAAGCAGATAAATAGGATAGAAATAGGGACCATATTAACAAGGTTCATATTATTACAGCCATCTGTATATGCCAGATCAAGTGCAGAGCAAAGGAACAAAAGTCATCCTCAAATTAGTCAAGCCAGCCCAATAAGAAGCAAACTACCTCGCTTGCCCCTCCTGATGCCTCTTCCACCTGGAAGGCTCTCCTGGGCTGCAGAGCCAGCAGAGGGAAGGAAGCCTCCTGTACCCATCGGATATTGGAATTCACTTACTGTGGCAGATAAAAACAATGGGAGCACCTTACGGACTGGCAGAAGGCCACAGGATCTGTGTGACTCAGGTGTTTGGCCAGCATTGAGGAGAACATGAAGCAGTCCAAGCAGCGCTCCAAAACCCCCAACCCATCCTCCTGTTGAAGAGATTGCTCACTGCTGCGTTCCACTCAACTCACTTCTCATACAGCAGAAAGTCACTCCAGCACTCCCAGCAAGCCACATCAGTCTTCCATCATAACAAAATAAAACTGCTCTAACATTCTACGAGTCTATGTAAGATATCACAGCCCTTTGCACAGGTGGTTAGCATTGGAAAAAAAAAGAGGCAAAGAAGTCATTGCTCAGTATCACCTCAAGGTTATCATCCAAATCAAGATTAAAACGCAGGATTGGATCTGAAAGCCAGTGGAGAATTCCATCCAGGCAGTTGGTTTGAGTTGTCCTCCCACTGTTGGACACAGTGATCCCAGAAGTTCAGGTGACAATAACTCAGAAGGTGCACCCAGGGATTCAGACACAGAGGAAATAGATAGAAGATGGTACAAGAAACAAAGGGGTTTGGTTGGAAGAATCAAAACCTCATGCTGCATGTGCTTGAGTAATGCTTTCTGATTAGCAGAAGCATTTCAAGGTATTTGATTTATTGCAAGAAAAGACAAAGCCCCTTTTCTTTCACAACAGCTTCCAGTGGAATCTCCCAGCCCAGACTCAAAGCAAGTCTCTGTTAGTCATTCAGAGACAGAAGTACACACACTAAAATCTAAGGACTAAGGAACTGAAGGATGTTCTTTAAGTGGAGAAAAAATTAAAAACAGCTCCCCAGCTGACAATTTAGACGAATTCCCAGAATAAAAATGTGCAAGTAAACTCAGGAAATATTTGGTCACAATGTTTTATTTTTTTACCCCACAAGAACACAACAAAAAAACCACGATACATCTTTTTCCATGTGGATGCCCTTTAAACAGCCACCTCATGGACAGCAGGCCACAACCAGGCTTAAGAACCCAGAGGGGTGGGGGAGAGCAAAAAGAAATGGATGCTTTTCAGATAGGTCTTTACTGGGCCTTGACGGTCAACAAATTTATAACAGATGTGCCTCATTCTGAGTGCGGAGAAATGAGTGCTGGTAACTGTTATTGTCAGGACAAATCAATTGGAGCCATATGTCTGCAGCGGCTGACAGCATCATGAAAATCTCAAGTAACACACAGACATTAGGATGTTGCTGAAAATAAGAGCTTTCCCATCGTGTAAAGGGCCTCAGGGAGATGTCTCTCTTCGAGATGGGTTTGTGGGAATTAGCTTATGTATTTTGATTCTTTCAAACGCTTGATTGTATGCGAGACTTTGCCCTCTTACTGATTCCCCAGACAGTACGTTATAATTAACAGAAGGTAAAATGCTACAAATTAATCATAGGACACATCTCATTAGGATTCTTATTTTATCTAGATAAAAGAGGAAACTATCATGACAGAATGGAGAAGTTTCCTAACCTTCTCTGCTATCCCACACTCCCCAAACAAGAGTCAGCCATTATTCCCAGTCATAGAACCCAGGAGGAATGCACAACACACAGAAAAATCATAAACGATAATAAAGAAAAGGAATAAAATGCTAAGATTCCATTCTCATAAACTAAACTCATGGTTTTTTTAGAGCATCTCCTCCTACAGTGCATTTCCTAGATTTTTTTTTTTTTCAGAATACAAAATAGTGGTTAGGAAATAACAGTGCCATAAAATAGGAATAGAAATAGTGGAGCCGATCCATGGCCCATTTTCTTGGCCAGTATTCTAGACAAGGCAACGTAACATGCATTACAAGAAACGGAAATAACTAACATTGTCAAGTCAGCAGGGTCTGGCGTAGGTTAAAATCTAATGTAAGATCAGTGCCATAATTATCCACACCAAGCAATTTTTTAGTTTATTGACTACGCTGCAGTTCTTGAATTTATGTGTTGGGGCTTAAATTGCAAAATATTATTGCAATGTGGCAGATACTATAATCCAGATATTGGTAGCTGTGCAGGAATGCCTGGTATTTCTCTGAACAGCCAACTTTCTCCAAAAGCACTGCCTTTCTTTTACCAACATCCAGGAGCAAATCTGCCAGAATGCAAGCATGCTTTGCAGGGAAATACACAGTATGTGTATACTGATAGAGGAAAAAAAACAAGACTCTCAAAGTTGAGCTGGTTTTCAGAAGCATAGCTGAGTCACAGCCACTGATTTATACTGTGATGAGTAACAACTCCCAAGCTACAAAATCTTCATGTTGTCAGCTTCCCACTGCCTTCCCCCTTCCCTCTCTACACTGTAAGGCTTCAAGGCTTCTCCCATTTAGGT
>JAPSGF010000029.1:1054399-1122239 GCA_035772895.1 Perdix hodgsoniae | reverse complement strand
CCTGCATCTCTGTAGGACTTCTTCAGCATTGCTTTTGGCAAGTGCAAGGTTCAGCAACACAAGCAAGAAATCCTCTTCCTGGGCTCCTCTAGAATAAGAAAGTAGCATGCAGGTTTCAACAGAAAAGCAGAAAACTGTTAGGATAGGTTTTGGACACAAGGAAGCACACAATCTGCACCCTTCCTAACATTTCAGCAGGAGGTCCAGCAGGCAACCAACCGGTCTCCTGCTCTCGAGTTAGTCTGAAACTAAACACACACAAGAAGTGGAGAGAAAATGAAGCCTAAAGGACTTCAATTAGTAATAATAATAAAAAATAAAAACATAAATAAATAAATAAATGAAAATCACAGCTCATCTTTGTTTTCCCTCCTGGAGAATCTCATTTTCCTTCCGAGTAACAGTGCCAGTAGCAGAGATTACCTGCTCCACCTCACAACCTGAAAACAGAACAGCTACCCAAGAGCCCACAAGGGACAAAAGCACCAAAGTGAGAAGGCCGTAACATTCAGTAGAGGAGCTTGAAAGCAGCTATAAAGATCTGTAAAAAAGAAATCAGCATTTTGCTCTTGACTATTCTCTGCAAGCAAGAAGAACATGCTCACACATCCCCAAGGAAAGCTCGCTGTAGCTATAGGTTTGAATGCTAAATGTATTCTCAGCCTTCCAGATCTCTATCAGGGCAACTGCGACAAAATATACTGCAGTTATTCGCCCTATCATTAAGAAGAGATGGGGTCAGAACGCTGCCTGCTGTATGCTGTAAAGCAGTCCTGAAACTTGACGCATCTACAATGGATACCTGACTTCAAATGTCAGCCTAATAACATGGGAGCAACCGGCAGAATCCTCCACTCTGTGCCTGCAGGAAGTCAGACCACAGTTTAAATAATCCCTCAAGCTTTAAGTTATTTTGTATTAAGACGGACATGTGGGGGATATATCATGTCTCAATCCTGCCAAGAAAAAAAAAAACAAGGAAGGGGGGGGGGGGGAAATAATCAGAACACACTTAAGACATTTTCTGAGGAATGAATCCACAAATAAACATTTGGCATAGGAAAAAGACCACATTCATATCAAGAAAAACTCAGCTGCACACCTGCTGCAACCAAGCTTTCGTTTCTGTGGAGGTTTCCACCATTCTTGCTGGGAGCTATTGACAAAGTTATCTTTCCTCTGTGTTTGTTGACACACAGTTTCAATGCTTTACTGCTGTATTAATCCTATTTTGTCTTTCAGATAATAAGGATATTGTTGTTACTAAGTACTACGCTAATTGTTTTCGTCCAGTATTAAAAATGTTCTGTACTGCCTTATTCTAATTAACTTGAGATTATTATTGAAATAATGGTTTTATTATTTTACCACCAGCATTTCACTGCCTACAGCCTTCGTTGTACTCAAGCTATTATGACTTAGTAGCAATTGACTAACTACAATTATTCTATTATCCAGCTTCTAACATTTAATTGGGTGAGCGCAGAAAATAACTTCCCTTCCACAAGATCTCTGCATTTTGATCTATTAGAATTAACCTTCAATATACAGAATTTTCTATGTACAGAATTCAAACTCAGTTCATTTTTCCTCTTCTCAAGAAAATCCCATGAGGATCACCATAAGCTCCGTTTGGTTTAATTAGGAGGGAAAAAATTTAAAGTATATTATGAGATTTATATTGATGCCCTCCAGCGTACATTCTTCATTTCACACTTTATGTAAGATTTCAATAGCCAGTGCACTTCCCTCCTCCCCAAGTGAGAACGCACCGCAGGGCAGGACTGTTAAATGTCATTAACATGAACTATTTTTTATATTGATTTTTATTGCTCTATTTCTCCTCCGTCCATTTGATGAGTTGCAGAGTTCACATTTAAGTTTTAATTGAAATACTTGCAAGCCAGCATACCTCACCACACTGCATTTTTCTGAGTTCCAGCGACAGAAATCCATCAGGTTTACAGTGCTATGTAGGGACCAGCAGCAGCAGCATTTGGCTCAGCAGCAATTTGAAGGCGTTTGCTGTTGTTTTTACTGATGATAAGTATATGTATTCTAAGAGGCTCCAAATAAGACTCTGCAGCTCTGTGTGCTCTTACTCCCAGAGGAAAACTTGTTAAGCTACCAGCTGCTTTTTAAATCAAGGAGTAAGTGACTGGCATGCTCTGAGACAACTCAATCACCCCCAGTAAGGGCAAGGCAGGCAGTGGCTGTTGGCTGAAGCAGCGGTGCAACAAGCGATGTCCACAGAAGGTGCCCAACCAGCAGCACAAATTGGCCAGAGAGATCAGAATAGCAAAACATTTGTGCACTGGCCAGTCTGAGGACATTTCTCATTCTCTGATCTGTGAATAACTGGTTTAGAAATCCGGGCACAATTTTGCTTACAGACTGCTGCAATGCGTAGGGGGGGAGAAATAAAAAAGTCAGCGAGCAAACAAATAAACCAACCAGTAAGACTAAAGGCTAAAGACTGCTACTCTTTGAACTCCTACACCCTCATTTCCTGGTTTTATTGGCGTTAAGTTAGGTCATTAACATTTTATCAATATATTATGTGTATATAATGTTACTGAGATTAATGGACACAGGCAGTGCCTTTCTAAAGGCGATCAGAGGTCTGTAATAAGTTACATGCTTGCTCTTCCAACAAGCTGCTCAGAGGGTATGGACGCATGGATTATTAAACAGCTCAACGTTTAACGTGGGAGAATTAAAAGTGTGACTACACTGCAGAAGCAACCTTAAAGGAACAGATATCTTAGCCCAAATTTGTATGCTGCTCCTGACAACTGAAGTTTTGAAACCCAAGTAGTTCAGACTTCAGCATATGCTCTAAGTCAATATGTATTGAACTCCAAGCCTCTGCTGCAGCTGATTAAGGACAAAGAAAGGACATGATACAATGCTACAGGAATCAAGGCAGTTCTTTTTTGAGCTCCCGAAGAAAGAACATCGCTCATTTTTATTAAGTCTTAAACTTTCTGCTATCTGGCTACCTAACACTAGGTATGTTTACTGCCCTCGTTGCTGGTTTTAAGCTTGAAGTGCCTCACTCTGATTGCCATTCTGCTCATCTGCTCTCATGAAGAGCTGTTCACATTAGGATACATTCAATCATACAGGTTTTATTAGAAGTCCAGGCAAGAAAACGCTGTCTTCCTCTTCCTCTTCCTCCCCATTGTCTGTCCTGCTGGTACAGGTATACTCCTATGAAGTGTTTTTAAATTATATCATTAGGTTAATTCACAAACCATTGGGACATCCTGCAGCTTAACGTGCTGACGTCAAAGCAGTTAACTATTAGAAGCCCCACAGCAGCACTTCAATTTACAGAAGAGAGACACGGGCTCTTGTCTCCAGGTTCACATCCGAGCTCCACCACAAAGGAAGGCAAAGTTCCAGTCACAGTCAGGCAGAGCAGAAGGAATCTCACGTCACGCTATAACAGGTATCAGCATAACATCTTAGCTCATCTCAGACTCTTCTCCTTTGACCATATATACAACCGCAGAGAAATTCTAACTCAAAACCACACGGAAGGAGACCCACTATGCTACCAAAAATATTTACTTTGCACACAGGTCCACGGCTACAGTAAGTGGCGATTTCTCCCCACTGCCACAGTACTTGGAGACAGAAAGGATGAAGATACTCTGGAACCTCACAGGGAGATGTTGATCAAGGTTTCCTCAACACTCAGAGGCATTTTACCCAGGGCAGCCTGCAGAGCCCAACTGTGCCCCTACTCAGAAGTCCTGCTTATGCACACTAAGGAAAGATGCTGATCCCATTTTCTTATGGCACTCAACAGTTACGCAGCTCTGGGCAGCCATTCCAAAGCTATCTCATCACTGTCAAACCTGTCTCCAACTTTGCCAGCTAACTTATTCACATTTTTCATCCACTGCTACGTACAATTACACGAGAGGCAAAGAGAAGGAAGAACTCTCAAACTAAAACTGTTGCATGGAAGATAAATTAATACACTTTCCCCGTCATCCCCCAACACACCAGCACTGTTCTGACTCACAAGCTGCATTCCATAGAATGAGTCACATCAGATAACAGAAGATCCCAGGCTGACTCAGCTATTTTAGAAGAGGTACTTCCCCCCTCAGTTTTATTTTAAAGGCTGCTTTAAAATAGAAGTTCTATTTTTTAAGCTTAGGATTACCATTGAGGTCTGAGAACACTTTAACCACAGAACTGCTTGACTGTACCAAGGACATAACCTAACTCATATCACCACCACTCTCACTACCTCAAGAGGGCTTTTCTTCCTAGAAAGCATCATGAAAAACCAAAGTGAGTTTTAAAGTCCTTCTGGGAAGTCTTTCCTGTATCATAAGAAGTAACCTCAAAGACACAATCCAATATAATGTTGATTTGAATAGATCCACACAGGGTGCAGCAGCAGCCCGTACTGAAACAGGACTCGGTAATCTTGCCATCACTGTGACTCTGTGGTGACCTGTAGGTACTTCTCCCTTCCTTGGTTTCTGCAAGAATGTAACTACTGTCCCTCACCACTCAGTTATGCACCTGGCATCCATGCAGCAGAGGGTCCGTCATCAGCACCTGAGCCCACAGTATAAATAGATTATTTTTCTGCCTTGTCCATCATAATCCCTAGATTTCTTGCTATGAAAGAACAAGGCATAAGCAGAGGTAATCATTCAATGACAGTGCAAATGTATCTCCACTGTGATCATAATGACATAGCATCTAAATCTGTTCATCACTTCATAGGTGCATTAAAAATATGCACAGATGTGTCTTTCACACCACTACTAGCAAAATACTCCCCCTGTATTTGCTACGTTATGAAATGGTACCAATTTGCATTTATATTTTGATTACATCTGACAGAATTCTGTAATGTTCAGCAATTTGCAATGGATGAAATCTGACACCATCAAAGTGGAAGCTTTGCCATTGACTCCAACAAGGGTGCGATTTCATCCTAAGTGCTCTGATGAGCAGAGCTCTGAAAAAATGGGGGACCGCAGCTCTTCTGAACTGCATTGAACTGAACTGCATATGATGGACAATTGTGAATCAGAATAATCCTGCAGAAATCTACAGATTTATACCAATAAGAGTGGAATTCCCCAAACCACTGTTACATTTCTGTTAAAGCTTATTGCATTGCAGCTGAACAGTATTTCATTGCTATGACTTCTTATTATGTGAAATGTCATAGATTTTAAGTGCAGCTGGGGGTTCCTTTCATACCTTCAGCCCCTCTGCATCTACCAATTTTCAAAGATCTTGGAGGATTCTGCATAAGATGCAGTTGAGGAAATGGGGAAGGGCAACAGAGTGGTTTTTTTTATTAACTAAACCTCATATCCTGAGACCATCAATATACTACAGCCAAGGGCAATGCTGCTCTGCTCGTATCTGCCTGCAGAGCTCCAGGTTAACTGTAATTCATTTTTAGAACATATTAGAAGCATGCTACCCTTACGTATCATCAACCACCATGTAGGTCCAACACAGTTTTAAGTACCTACACAGATCCTCTGGGATCCTGAGCCCAAGGTCAGACAGACTAAAAGCACTCCTGGAACATCCCTGTTTAACTAAGAATTAAAAAAAGATTAAGATGGATAGCCCGTACCTCGTGTATCTCACACTGCAGTAGAAGAGAAAGTTGACAGGCTTTTTCAGGATTATGTTCTTCAATAATATGCTGGGATCCCACACGCTATCAGTTTACCTACCCAAGAGCTGGGATCACATAGTTACCAGCTTCCAAGAGTACCAATTTCTTCAAATTCCTCTCCACTATCCTCCTAATATATATACACACACATCTTAGGTATACCATCCTCCCTCATCATCCTTTACTGTACCCAGCAGTGCCTTAGGCAAAGGACAAAGACTTGAATAGTTTTTAAACTGTGCTTTGTTTTGCCTTTTTAACCTCAGAAGAGTTTTTCCCTACGCAAACAGGCCCTCTACAAGAGCACTGCCCTAACTGCCCCAGGCAGCAAGATCCATTAATGCCTTGCAACTGCTGGTCTTATGACTGACTCTACTTGTCAGAGAGAGAGCAAGCAGAAACTGTCTGCTCTTCTCTGACAGCCCAACACACAGTCTCTGAAACACAATACATGTACCACACTCTGCGACTCAAATCAATAACTGCCATCAAGCATTCACCACCATGTTGCACTGAGAAACTCACCTCAACGTCCACACCTGCTATCCCCAAGAGGCTGCTACTAATTCAGAAATCAGCCAGGTTCACCATAGGTCTGATTACTCCTCCTCTGCTGAGTGCCCCCCGTTGCACCCACCACCCCTCAGCCCTCCCTGGTACTCCTTCCACGACCCCTAGCCTAAGTAATTCTGTATCATTTCCTGTCCCTTTTTCCAGTGCATACACAAAGACCAAATGCACTGTCATAAGCACAGGGATTCCTGCTATTAGCCTTTTCCCAGATCTAAATCTAATTTTCTGATGCCTGGCCAAGTTTCAGTTCTGAGCTGCGAGGTAAGAACACCGTGAAGCTTCAAACCTCCTGGAATATTTAACAAGGTGGGAGGCAGATATTGTGGATAGAGCTTAAAAAGCGATTAGAGGCAGAAACTGGACATCTGCTGGCACAGCAGTGCTTAAGTAAAGATGAAACAACTTTTCAACATAGTTTGGCAACACCATAGGGGTGATTATTTTCATTAATAAAAATAAAGTCAGACTTTGGGCTCTCTCAGTTTCTGGGCATGTTGCAATTACGTCGAAGGCACAGAAAGTATACAGCATGCTCCTGTAAGCCGTGGTGCCAGTCTCACCCCCTGCAAGACACTGTGCAGAGGACGAGGGGCAGAAGGGCTGCCCTGCACCACACGGAGGTCAGCATCTTCCCAGAAAGCTGCACTGTAGTCATTTGAGTTGGAGCAGCTCCTGGAATGGTTATCCTGGGACCGCTGTTACCTCCCATGTGAATTCTTATTCTAGAATAAAGTCATTTAAATGGGATACTGGTACAACAGCATCAACATAAATAAACCAGGACAACTGTATTGTTTCTATTCCTTGAGAGGCCTTTAAAATGATAAAAGCCTTGTCGTCCTCCAGAAGACAAGAAGCTAGTGTCATTTTTTAATACATTACGTACACAGAGTATTTCTGTTTGGACACTTAAGACATGTAGAGAATGCCTATTTGAAAAAAGCTTCACCAGTTCAAACTCAATACATAGAAAAGCTGTGTTAAGTATGGAATATAAATCTGTTTCTCTAGTTAAGAAAATAGCGTGTCAAATGCTCTTGCAGGTAACAAACACATAGAAACCAAGGTACCTAATAGGGCTGAGACATCTGGGAAAAGCTTATCTGGAGAATAAGCTTGTTTATCAGAATAAAAATCTCACCAAGTATCTCAACTAAGTTGGAGAGAAAATTAGGACAGCAGAAAAAAGCCACTGTTGTTTTTTTTTATTTTCCCCTAAACAAATGGCTTCATCTTTCAAACAAGCACAGGAGATGCCGGCGGGGCTGGTGACAATCATCAGTGATGCGAATGATGGGATGTGTCAAGGAGAGAGAAATGTCATGTGGGAAATGTAATTAGCCACTATAGAAGGGGGGCTGATACCTCCCCACTCACTTACATGCCAAATAGCCAAGTCCCAGATTGCTTAGCGCAGCTCCTGTTTGCTCATTTGCTGTTTGATATTCTTGTACCAGACATTTATAAGCATATCAGCCTTTCTTGGAGAACTACAGCATTCCAGTTAACTTCCAGTTAAGGAACAGTCACTGTTCATTTTACCTAAAGACACTTAACCTAATGGGAAAGGGACACAAACTGATCAATTGCTCCAAATTTGTTCAAGTAACCCTACAATAAATTAATTTATTTCCTTATCAGGAGAGCTAAAAAAGCAAATTTTCCCAGAGCCCTGAAATGGAAGGGATGCAACAGTCTTTTACAGTTAGCTGATGTTACCCACTCATTAACACAGCCAGTCCAAATAAGCATCTCTGACAGCAACAAACAAGTAATGCCACTTATTCCGTATTAAAAAACATTGGCCAAGTTTTTTGTTTCTGTTTTTAAATGAAGATTCGACAGGTATGTAGACAATACACCAACCCAGCATACTTTTTTTCCCCTATCTGTTCAAACCTATCTGATGTTCACAGGACATAGCTGAGCGTGGCATTGTTATATTTCCCTATTAGGGTGAAAGAGAAGGAAGTGGGGAGAGGTTAAGCTCCCTAAAAGGGAGCTGCCAGAGGTATGTGAAGAAGTTTTCCCCAAGATACCAGAATCATAAAGGCAGGCAGATAAAGCAAACATCTGCTGATATGACCTTATAGAATAAGCTAAAGCAAGGACCCAGTGGCAATCCATTGCAACTGTGCATCTGATATTTGTCACAAACTCTGTAATCCGTTGCCCTAAGCCAGTTTCCAGGCAGACCCAGAGAAATGTAACAGGTTGTGTAAAATCATCATCTCCAGCATCAGAAGAGGATTAGTTATCATCATCCTCTCTCCTTTCCCTTTCCTGATATACTGAAGGAAAATAAGGTCTGAATGATTTTCTGTGTCCCCCAGCAGGTAAGCAAGCCCTTAAGTCACCATAATACTGGTGCACTGAAATACCTGCCAACTTCCTTGAAGTGCCTGCTTTACTAACCCACTTCCTTCCCCAATGCTGCTAAAATTTTACTGAAGAGGAGGCAATACATTTCCCCCCATCCAACTTCTTTCAACAGAATCAAACTCCTCCCAAAAAGATATTCCTCATCAATAATCCTTAATACTGATTTCAGAGATGTGCAGAAAAATATTCCTTTTTCACTAGATTCCATACAATAAACAGAAGAGGACACGTCCCACCTTCCCTAAGTCTACACTTCCAATACTTACAATGGGAGAATTTTGTACAGAGCTGTCCAAAACCCGCAAACCCACCCAGATTCTTCCACTTCTAGTAAAGCACTTGAGGCGCATTTTCAGCCTTAAAATTCCACCCTTCTCAAGAGCACTTTATGTTTGATAGGCACAGGAATGTATTTCTCTTACTGAAGTAAGGTCTGATTCACATGTCAATCATTTCCTAGACATCACCACAAACAGAACAACCTCTACACACTACAGTGGCACAGACACTGCAGCAGATGCTCCAACACAGCAGCTCAGGCTCCCAAAAGCTGTGGATCTCCAGCGCAGAACTGCCTTTCCTGTGCCACATAATGAGAGGTATAAGAAAGGGGAAATCATGCATAGCCACTCTCAAATGTCACACAAGTAGGCTCCACTAGCACAAAGAAAAGTAATACCAACAAAATTTGTTCTAGAAAGGTGCCTGAAATCTTTTACCTCTGAAGAAAACCTTGTGCAGAAATTATCTAAAATACTCTTCAACTGCTTCAATGCTCGTGTAAATGGGGTAAGGTGCAACTGCTTAGCAACATCAATACACTGCTATTTAATCTCTGTTTTATTTGGAGATCTTAGACTACTGTTTCTGCAGCCTCTCTCCTCATTTTACCTTACCACTTCACTATCCACGTTAGTTTATTCCTTCAAGTTTACTTATTTGTGGTTGTACTCATTTTTAAATTATGCAGGGGAAAAATGACAATAAATAATGCCCTTGTAAATATATTTGCCAAGAAACTGATTTCATGCATCCGTGAAACATGCATCCAACCATAAAAACTAGCTCTTAAAATGACCCAAGGAGCTTGAAGAGATACACCCATTCTAAAATCTAAGGTTTTAAAGTCATATAAGCCTAAATGCTCCGTTCAAGTCCTGCAGAGTTATGTTACTAAGCTGTCTTTTGGGCAACTTGTTATTCAGTGGACATAAACGTGAGAAACTGCATGTCGAAACGCTGCATGTTCTGACAAGACCACAAGCAAATATACAGTCCCCAAAGATTCAGGGGCCTTTGCATACAATCCTATTAATCGCTAGAGGAAGGTAACCATATGGCAAGTCTACAGCACGCTCAATGAGTGCACAGCAGGAAATGTGTAGCTGACTGGGAACTTTAGAAAGGACAAAAGGAAAAGAGACAGAGGCTGCTAAACCTATAGATTATTCATTAGAAATTCATTTATAGACTAGCGCGTTTCTAATTACTGAGGTTCATTAAAGAACAGGGCTTCTTCTAGATAAACTAGAAAACTTTCATCCTTATCATTACAAGAATAATTGAAATCTTGTTTCCATTAAAGTTTAGATGGCTTTAAATATCTTTCTTCAAGACTATAACAGCATGTAATTTAATGCTTACACAAGCAAGAGAATACAAATTACATGTTTGGTACTTGACAGAATGTAGCTGCATGCTACGTACAGCTGCTGCTGCACACCTCAAGTTGAAAACTTATCACATCGTGCTCGAACATTTCCTCTGGGTGTGGGAGCACGTGGACTGCAGTTAGGCATATTTTTTCTGGCTAAAGTAAATTTTAGGCATCCTCCAAGCCTTTTCATTCCGTTCATTCCTACCCCTGCACAAAAAAAACCCAGTTGGACTGGTGCAGCTGTCTGTGGCTTCAAGCAGGAAGCCGTATTAAAGCAAAAAGAAAAAAGAACCTCAGCAAAAAATAGTTTTCCTTTATGATTACATCCAGTTCAGACCACTTCCTTGACTCAGGCCATCCCTTCAGGACCATAAATGTAACACAGTGCCAACACAACTGCAGAGGCAGTGAAGGGCACATACAGAAAACAACCCAGTTGGGATCCCAAGGAAGCAGGCCCCATGGCTCCTTGCCTCCTAGGCCCACACCTCACCGAGTGCTGTTGACTGGTGGCTTTCACACATAGCAAGCCTGCAGTGCTGACTGTAACAAGGGATGCAGGGCACCGCGTTTCCCATAAAGCCTAATAGGCCACACTGGCACAGCAGTAAAGGCTGTCAGATACCACGGCCTCTCAGACTACCCAGCTCATCTTCCACACCTTAATGTTCATCTTTTTTGTCATATCTGACAAACTTAAGCTCCTTGTACCAGCAACAAAGAGCACAGATTTCTCCTGATGCACCTCCTGGTACCTTCTTCAGGCTGCGCAGCCCCAAGTCGGTCTCCTCAGTCAGCCCAGCTTCCTCTGGGAAACACAGAATGCCATACCAGCCCCAGTAACCAAACCTGGGTCCCAGCTCGTGGCAGAAGGATGATGCCAGGCAGAGCCATGGAGACTGTATTTGTACAACAGGGAATTTTGATTTCTGTGAAAACAGTGTTTTCAGCAATGGCATTGCTGACTCACATTCAGTTTGTGACATGCTGTAAATCCTGATTCTTTTCTGCAAGCCTTTTGCACAAATCCAAGTGATTGTTCCTGTTTATCTTCAATGAATCACTTTTTTTTTTTTAATAGAAGATTATTTATCTGCTGTGCCCTCCAATGTATTTATAATCCATCTCAGCTTCACTTCACCTGCAGGCTTAGTAAGCATCAACCAAATCATTATGAGAACAAGAATACTGAACACAAGTGTTGTAAGGGCAGACCTTTTCCAAGCTGCACCCAATACATTACCCCATATATTTTGGAAAATAAAACTTGTATGTATGTAATCTCTCAACACTGCTCTCCAGCCAAGTTGGCATCCAACATCCACCAGTAGTTCCACAGCAACACACCAAAAACAAGCTATGTAACTGCAGCCTCTTTTTTATCTGTAAAGGATATTATTCGACTGTTGAAGCAATTAGATTGGCTTGGCAGAAGGCCGTAAAACTGAGCTATGACTACGGTAAATGGGTTGGGAAATTATGCTGAAAATTTAGGAGAAACAAATAGCCAAAGAGAGACAGCTCAGCCCAAACTAGCTCACAGCATATCCTGAAGTCCCCCCCAGGTAGCCTGGGACATGCAGACAACTTCAGTTCACCTGCCTTGCTGTAAGGAAATACCACCTAACATACCCTTCTCCTCTGCTGTTCACAAAACTAGTGAAGGGCTGTATCAACAGGTCTACTGATCTAGAATAAATATTGGAGTCTCTTTCCAAGCAAAAGGATGAATTACACAAGTTTAGACCTGAGATTCAATTACCTACCACCAAGATCTATCTCTCCACCTGCAGCATCACTCCTGAGGGTAGAAAAGCTTGGTGTAAGCCTCAGACACGCATTTCTGATCCTGCTCATCATTTCTTGTTATAAGTACCTTGTGAACTTTAACATAGGAAAAAAACCCACACACCCGGAGCAACATTTAAAGAGGAAAAGTAGCATCAGTGAGCTACTTTGAAAGCTTTACACGATATATTTTCCCATTTCATAACAGAAAGTGGAGCTCACAGGAGTTTTAGTGGAATACTGAAGTTCAGTCCCAGCAAGTCTTTCCTTCTTTCACGGAAATACGGTGAACACAGATTCATGCTCTACACTCAAATCTAGGCATACAAATATTCACCACAGGAAGCCTAAATGTCTAAGCATATGCAGGATCAGAGCTGCATTTCTGGAAATTCAGATAGCTTGCTATGTACCAATTGACAGTGCCTTACAGTCCCAGGAACTATTCACCCGGCTGATATTCACTCATTACTTCATACAAAATG
The DNA here is from genome assembly GCA_035772895.1 of Perdix hodgsoniae. NCBI lineage: Eukaryota > Metazoa > Chordata > Aves > Galliformes > Phasianidae > Perdix > Perdix hodgsoniae. The sequence goes on along the minus strand of JAPSGF010000029.1, from coordinate 1,109,680 downwards.
AAGGTAATCTTTCTCTTTCATATCCAATAATGAATATTTATAAACAATTTAAGAAATGAAAACAAAACACTAAATCTTACAGACTGCAAGAGCGAGACAGAGACTAAGTGTGACATTTGCAGATTGGTGGCAAGCTCTGGTTTCCTGACAGCACTAGTGGCTCATAACTGCTTATCTCAAATGCAAACCATCTCCTCTCTGCTTGAAAGGAACAGTTTCCAACACTACTGCTTTACTGAGTCACCTTCTCCTGCCTTGTCTTTTGGCCTTTATTACCAACTGAAAACAGCTAATTAGCAACATGAACTAATGGATACAATTCTCAGCAGAGAAAGAAAAATGGAGAAAAAAAAAAAAGTACCCCAAAATTGGCTTGGGTTACTTTTCCACTTGTTTAGATGTTGAAGGCAACAGATACCCAAATTTTTGGATGTGAATGTGACCCTAGACACTGCCTTCAGGGCCCCTGGTGGGAAATAGAGGATGACTTTGTTCTGGAGCCCACAGACCTCTCACCCTAAGCTTGCTACTGCAGGATTTGAGCCCTGCTGCAGAATGGAAACACCTCCGAGTCTGTTCAGTGTGCTAACCTTATTTCCAGAGCCCCTTTCAAGTTGTTACTTGCATGGAAATCGCCGTGCTCCCTTGTCATCAGTGCAACTCTTTGCTGTTCTGATGTTTTTCTCCCTTTGTTCTCTTTTTGTTTCAGTGAGTTAAGCTTATCTTTTGCTTTTGTTTCCCTACAGTAGTAAAACTCCATTATGATGCTTGGCAGACAATTTAAGCTACTGTGACAATCATCTTTGAAAAGGGAATCTGCTTTCACAAACCCTTTCTACATGACTAAATATTCATTTCTGAGCTAGCGCAGGCAAAGATTCCTCCCTCTTTCCTATCTAGTTCATATTTTAAAGCTACTTAAAATAAAAAGCAGCAGCAGCTGCTTGCAGAGGAACATGCTGTTGTTGTTGTTTCCCCCCCAGAATACCATGTGCACGGTAGCCCCTCAAAAGCACTTCACCTCAAAGGTCTTTGTTATCCTCCCCTCCTTTTTCTTTCTGGAGAAGGGATAAAATGCTACAATGAAATACACAAATCCGCAGTGTTCGCTCCCTCTTACTTCCCAGTTTACACTACAGCTCAGACCTTTCACAAGCAGCACTGAATAATCACAAGAGGATTTTTATTGTTCTGTGTTTTTATATAGAAATAATATATCATTTATAGTTTTTCCCATTCAGGTTTTGAACCTTTATCAGGTGACTTTTTTTTAAACAGCTTTTCTCCAAAGCTTGAACAACCAAAGGATCTATTTTGCAAAACAAAGAAAACCAACTACAAAAGACCCAGACAGTCTTCTCACAAGACTCCAAGAACCAAGGCCTTCAGGGAAACAACACAATAGAATTCTGACTAAATATCACAAGAACTGGCACAACTAACACAAAGATGTCATGTCACAGCAGGTCATTAAATCCCCAGACCAGCTTCCTGAACATCTCTCTGCCCTGCTCACCCACATGGACCCACAGGAGAGTGACACTAAGGAGCCTTCAGGAGAGCATGGAACAGTTGTGGCACCAAGAGTAGCCCAAACTTGTCTCCAGGCTTGAGAATGAAGCGGCAGTAGCCACAAAACCAGAAGAGACTTTGTTTGACGTAGGGGGATGGGACAGGGAAAACAGAAGTGCATTGAATCCCTACTGGTAGCTTATCTTACAAAAGACGGAAAGCTTCATTTATTGCTGCACACAGCTGGCTGCTTGCACACCAGGACTTTCTTAATCTGATGGAGGAACAGCTGTGGAAGTATGGATGGGATGGCCAAAAGGAGAGAAACAACCCCAAACTGTAACTTCTACCAAGCTGGGACTGAAGGTAACAGATAAAGATGTACCAGAGACATGAGAGGGGAGGGAACGGGTCTTGAAATTTGTGTCTCATGCAGTCTTAGGGTGCATACCACTCAGAAAGGTAAAAATTACTATCTACACACACACACACACACACACACACACACACACTAATTCTACATCTCAGGAAAAGTAATGGAACAAAGCTGACCATTAAAAAAATAACAATTAATTGTACAACTACTAAGAATTCCTTATGGGGGAAATGAATTATATACTGAAATATTAAATCTGTAGCAAAAAAAACCAGAATGATCATCTGTTTTCTATCCTAGTATTATTATTATTATTATTTTTAAGACCTGGCCATTAATTTTCATTCTGTCATTTTTCTCCTAGTAATTTTATTAGCAGATAAAACACATTCAGATAATCAAAGCTCACAAGTGCTGCCCCAAACCAGAAATCCACCAGGCTCAGCTTTGCGCAGCTGGAGACAAGCAGGTGCCCTCCTAGGAGCTGTTAACCCACTTCAAAAGGAAAGGCAATAGGTGAGGATGCCAGCAGGGAGCAGGAAGGAGGACCACATTGTGCACTTAAGTAAGTGCTCAGTGTAGGTAAAGGAAGGGAAGACGACACAGAGACCTGCTGAAAAAACTTGCAGCAGTGCTGGCTGGAGGTTAAGATCCGGCAGATGACCAATTTGAAAAGGTGGTGTCGTAGGACACTGGAAGAAAAAGCAGCTGCAACAAACCGTGCTACAAATCTGTTTGAGGCTTCTGCAAAAACCCCAGCTCCATAATTACAGCACAGGATAAATTCCACTCAAGTTTACAGAGCTGCTTCATGAAATTTCAGTAGCCAACTAGTAGGACTGGACAGTGCTCACCGACTGCTCAAAAGCCTCAGTACCTTTAAGTCCTTACATATTTATTCAGCTATTCTTTCTCCCTGCAGTGAATATTATCCTGTCTTAAAGGTTTGATGTGAAATCAAACAGCATGTTGTTGGGCTTTGCTTTGGTCTGCTTTAAGACTGCTATTTCTCAAAAAGCCATTTCAAAACACAAATATTCCAAGGCATCTAAATATAACCGACCCAACTTGGACATAAGTTCTCTTCACATCTGTCATCTCTCCCTCAGATCTTTTTAAATTGCACCTACTGGGTAATAAACTATGCTCTCCCGCCGCACAGAGGCATGTCTGCTTTCTTCCCCCGGTTTGGCAGAAGGATCAGCCATAAGCTGTACAAAGCCTAGCTGCTGAGAGGATGCTATATAACCGCTCCAGCAAACGCTTGCGTTAGTCAAACTCAAAATTATGCTTAAACTCCCTTCAGAAAGTCCCCTCAGCATCATGGCTTTCTGGGCTCACTCTAAGCAGCAGCACCCAGCGCCAACAGCCTGCAGCATGAAGCTGCCCACACTCCGGGCTGGGGGAGCAGCCCCACGTTTGGGCCGGCTGCACTGCAGAACCCACACATTGTGCCCAAAGCCTGCAGCAGGGAGAGCTGAACCCTCACCTTCTGGACAACCCGAGCCTTCCCACAGATGGTTTTCCCATTGCTTTGAGCATGCTTAACTTCTAAAGCATGAAGTGCAATGCACAAGAACACTTGCTTTCTGCTCTGCGCCAGAGATCTCTCAAAAAACAGTAAGGCCAAAAAAACAGAAAAGCAACAAAGCAAACCCCTGAGCATGAGAACTCATTGCTGGCCTTAGAAAGCAGTTTCTGATGCACCAGCCTATCAAACCTTAATAAATACTGAGATAAAACAGAACTGCTGTCTGAAATCCCCAACCCTTGCTCCGTATCACAGGAGGCTTCACAGCCCAGTTCCCACACAGGCATGGAGTTGAACCTGGATATTAAGAGAACACCTTGAAACTGTTTCTGTAATAGTTCAATGTGTTGTATAAGCATGGTAAGTGCATGGGGAAAAAAACAGTTCAAATATTCTTATTGCTTACTAATGTTCTATCAAACAAGATTTCCTACGTGCACCGACATAAGAATTCCTTGTGTCTTTATTGAAGCACTCTAATAAAAAAAAAATCATTTTTCCTTCATTTTTCATTCAAACAGGGAAGCCTTACCAATTGAATCAAAGTTGCTGAACGCTTTCTGATGCTAAACAATTCTTGATTCAGCTCACTTAAACTCCCTTTAAGGTTGGGCAACACTATCACAGATCCAGAAAAAAAGCTGAGAATAGAAATGCAATATTTTTTGCTTCTATTCTCTCAAAGAAGAGGGAAAGAAAAGGACAAAACTCCCAATCATTTACTAAGGCACCTGCTTCAGCTCTGTACAAATGACACCAATTCTGGTTTCGACTCAAGACAAGGTTTAACTTGGGATTGGGAAATAGTTTGCTTAAAAATTAAATTATTAGTTTAAGTTCAAAAAGACAATGTTTCAAAGCTTGCCAGCTTTGATATCTCTTCCAGTTTAAGCAAGTCTACAGAATTAGACATTTGTTCTGGGAAAGGTGTTTTTGTCACTACCTACCACCTCTGACCCCAAACATCCCAGAGTTTGTATTAGTTTCAGCCAAGATAAATAGATGGTCTTCAGAAGAAGAAAAGTTTTCAGATATTTTTGATCTTACAGGAGATAAATGCGTTGCATCAGCATCTTCTCACAGTGATTGATGAGTCTGAACCACTAATTGGAATTCAAGGGTACACAGAAAGAGTAATATGCTTACTGGTATATTTTGTTGTTTCTTGTAGCACTGCTACTGAGAAGACTTCTGGACTTGTTTGTTCATAGAAATACATGCTCATTTGCTAACAACTGTCTATATTCACCACCATTAACAGGTGGTAAGAAACTGTTTCAATCCTTGAAGTCCAAGAGCAGAGCAGACTAGGCAGGGTGGAAAATAACACTTCACCCTTCAGAATAAGGTCCAAGTAGACTTGCTATTCACTTGTTACTTCTGTCTCTAATTCTGATACAGCTGCTCGTCATGCAATGAACACTACATGGCTTCTGCACAAGGGGCAGCAGACAGTACCTGTGGTTACTGGGCACCAGCACAGACACGATCATCTTTATTATTTCGTTATTATCCTAGCACTTCACTACTTATTACATCCCAGTCCCAAGGTGTACCCCTCCTCAGAACCACATTCAAAAGATGCTCTGCTCCCTCCCAGCACTCCAGCTGCTGGATAGCACATCTCCTGTGTCCGTACCATCAGGAGCAGCTGCACTTAGTGCTCTGCACTCAATTGCTCAGGCTTAGACAGAAGGCTCTTTCTTCCAAAGGAGGTCACCGCATTGCAAGTGAGGGGACTTTCCTTTGCTATGAAACATCAAACCCTCAATCCAGGCACACAGAGGAAAACAGAAGATAAGACAATCCAGCAGGGGATAAGGTTAGGGTGTCTTCCCATCTCCAAATTCTTGTTATTCTATCAGGAGAATGCATCCATTAATGTTGCACTGAACAGTCAGTGGTGCCCCAAGGAAGACTCTGAAAAAACATTCTATTTAAAGACAAGCCTGTTAATGTGTCATCTGTAATGTGCCTCTGTTACTCCTGGGAAATTTGCATGAAAACGGGATTGTTATTGCTCTGAAGTTCTGGTGTTCCTGATGCTTATTTCCATGCTGCAAGAGGAATGCTACCCACCCTGTGGGATCAGCCCTGCCAACCCTGCACAGCCAGGCATCCACCAAGAGAAATCAGGAGAGAGTTCAGTGCCATCCCACAGCAGCTTCAGCTCACATTTCTCAAGTCCCATTTTTAGAAGCAGAGAATTTCACATGCCAAAGGAAACAGATGCCATAAAAGCTAATAAAAACAAATAAACATAAATAAATAACATTTTGTCACCATTAGTGAAGCTTTGTGATTATGCAAGTAATTCAATAGGAACAGATACATTTCTAATGAGAAAAAAAAAGCACCAACACAGATTAAATCCAATGGAATGAAATTGGAAAGGCAGATAAAATGCCAGCTCACGCAAGGGGGTAACAGGCAGCCATTTACAGCTAGCAGCTCCTGTGCACGTGCTTCCTTTACCACAGTGCTGCCACACCTGAAGTTCTGGCTTCATGGGGAAAGAGCACAAAAACACCACCAAAATCTAAGGGGACTTAAAAGGATGATGATAATGATGACTGAGGGTCAGCACTAACAGCAAGGCTCCATCCATTGTCATTGCATTCCTATCTCATTTTCACTCACATTACATATTAATTTCCTCTGCATTTTCGAAGACACATTTACAACAAAAAGAACTGCAGAAGGGTTTATTGTTTAAGGCTTCATTTGAAACAGACTGATAGCAACGTCAGTGCAGCTGCCTCATATGCAGCATCGCATCCTAAAAATCCTTATGACATTTCTCTTTAGACATGAATCAGCAGACGAACAGATGTCTCATTCACACCATGTTTGAGTTTCAGTTTTACTAATGAAATTAATTTAGGGCCAAGTTGTATCTTGAGTCGCACGCAGAACTCTTGTGGACTTGCACGTCAGCCAAATACGTGCATGGGAGAATGGAAATCCATCCTTAATTTTAATTTGATCTTTTTAACAGATTGCTAATTTAAAGAGACAGATTGCGATGTCCCTCACTTGTGTTGCATTGTACCTTACATCACCAGCAATCCCACCACTGAACACGAGGTTTCTGGAGTACAGCATACATCCAGGAGTGACGAGATGCCAGAAGCTGGCTGTTCCTAGTGCAGACTGCCTCTGAATCTTAAGAGGTACCAACACAGAGCTTCCCAGGCTCATTTATGCAAAGATGCATGCAGCCCTGGGAAGACTGCTGTGCATTGCTGGGTTTCATCGTGCAGTGGCACAGGCAGCAGTCCTTTCGAAGAACAATGAAGGAGCAGTAGGGAAGTTTGCCCCACAGGTTGTTCTCAGTCTTTTGCAGGCAGATACAAACCTGTCTAGACCAGAAGCTGTGCAGTCACATTTGCCAAACAGGGACTATTCACATATGCCAACAATCCACTGCGTTACCTCTATGCTCACAGCTACCTCTTAGAGCTCCTTGTATAGTTACACCTGTTCCAAGAACAGCTCAAATCCACCCCTACCTGCAAACACAGTGCCTGGCTGAAGTCATTTCTACCAACAGAGCTGCTTCATGAGAAGCAAGCCATTGTACTGAGGTGCTTTGGTTGTTTTTTCTTTTATTATAACATCCCAAATTTATCAACTACGCCTTTACCAGGTCTGCTAGTAATATTCAGTACAACATTCCCTCCACCTTCCCTAACTTGGTAGGCAATAAACTGCTTTGCAAGTGACACCAATGTTTGTTTGTTTTTAAATACCTAATGACCATGGTAAGCATTGAGCAGTTCCCTCATGACCAACTTCAAAACACTGATCCCATTTCTTTCCACAGTACTCCCAGCACACAGCCATGCTTGGAAGTCCCATACTGTCACTAGCAGTAACAGAATTGGAGCATTTGGAATCAGAAGCGTTTTCACATTAAACAAAAAAAACACTTGACTTTTCCAGTTAACTTTAAGGACACACTCATGGAAAAAACTGCTCATATTCCAACAAAATATAAAACATTCCTGAACAGGCAGCACGCAACAAACGCTGAGAACAAATTTTTCTTTTACTGAAAAATAAGCACTCAGAGTAGTAGATTGTAACTACTGATATGACTGAAGATGAGTAGTTGTTAAAATACAAGGTCAATGAGCTCTGTGCGTTCAGCATCCTACATCTCCAACTTGCTAGGGGATATCTGTGGTTCTCTTTGCTTAAGATGGCAACCCAATGTTATTTCTGCACTTCCATAGTAGGCCTACTGTTCCTATAAAGCTTCCCATCTAGCTAATGACCAATATTTACTCAGAGATGAGTTTCCCAGAACAGGAGATGCTTGTCTTCTGAAAATCTGCCCCAAAACTCTAATACTGACATTAGCAACGTTCGGGATCATTCATGATTCATTTTCTCATCAACTTAGGCTGGCTCACTGGCATTACTGCCATTCAGTTATTCCCCCCTCCCGAAGAGATCACTGAACCATACTTACTGCTCCTTTTCCATAATATTCTCAGGCTGAATTCAACTATGACATTATGATAGATAGCTAAAAGCCAATGGCACCTTGAATTTGTGGTTGGGTTATCCATTTTCTCCACCAGATTCATTTCTGCTATGATTACATAGCTTAAGAAGCAGAACATATTGTACGGCATTTGCCTTCCAGTCACTTTGTCATAGGCTATTTCCCTAAGCATATGTTTTTTACCATTTTAGAAAATTGTTCTTTATGCATTGATTCACAAGTTGGGAATCAATGCTTCTGTAGTGTACAGGCTGTATTGTCACACCATGCTATTTAAGAACACCAAGACAGAAGAAGAAAAAGGTAACAAAAGATCCCAGGAACAACAGCAGGATTAAAGGTGACATGAGGACTTCTACAAATTCCCGCATATGCCCCAGTTTGCCTGCCCGTTTCATAGCACTCCTTCTTCCCTAGTCCATATTTAATATATTATAATCTTCACATTGGCTTCATGGGCTATTTCTCATTAGGTTTGGAACTGTTGCAATTGTAGTTAAAAAAAAAAAAAATCAGTCTTCAAATGCTTCCAATGTCTTAATGACCTAAATGACTGAACACGCTGTCCAGATCAGCAGAGTATTCCTCTTTAGAAACTCCAATTGACAAGAGAACAAACTTTAGCATTTAGCCAGTCTTAGGGACACCGCAAGTGAAACAAATCAGGAGACACAAGTGACATATCTGAAGCATAACTCCTTGCATGAGCTGCACCAACTTTTCAGCCAAGTGCATCCTGCCATGAACATGTAACATCCTGAGGACACTGACTGGGACAGAATTCAGACTAAAAGCTTTTTTAGCTGGGTGGAAGGAAGCTGTAATTATAGAGCAAATAGCTTCAAGTTCCAAGCAGAACCACCCTGCCTAAGGCACAAATAGCTCACTACAGGGCAGCACAGATGCATGAAACCCATAACATCCAACATTTTGCCACATAACATCACAGTCAATTAATTACTTCTCTCACCTACTTTTGAATACGTGTTCCACATAACTACAATGTCCTCACTGCAATAACTGCTGTTCTTACTGCTGATTTCTAACACAGAAGTTTAATCTTCATCACCGAGAAGAGAGCACTATTTACTCAGGGACAGATTCCTCTCAAAATACACATAAGTTGTGCTTCAGGGAGTATTTGGGAGAAAAGTGGCTGTGACAGCAGCAAGCTGCAAACTCTCCAGTGGAACGATCCAGGTATCGTGCTACAGCATCTACTTAGAAGCATAAGCACTGTTTTCACAGCCATAGGAAGAGCTAACAGGTTGGCTTCTAACGTATATTTGAGATGAGGCTGCATCACTTTGGTTCTTCACATTGTTTCACGTGTATAAAAACATGAGTTTATGAGAAGACACTGGGACTGGCTTCCCCAGGCCAGCAGCAGGAACGTGCCTCCATTTTACATATCCGAACAGCGTGATCCAGCTATAAAAGCAGAATAGATGCTGCTGTGTTATAAGCACTGAACTATAACATATCAATTTGTCTGTGAAGTTCTATGCATATGCCATAAACAGTTTCAAAATGTGCCCAATAAAAGTCAAATTTTCATTTACAGTTTAATGCTGTTAACAAATCATGATTTACCATATCTGTCAAACACTATACTACTCCCTTTCATATATTATAGGAGCTAAAAAAAACCAAGTTTCTAATTAACTTTGTCATATGAATAAGAGTTGTTCTAGAACTTCTCTCTTCAAAGTACTGAGATTTAAAGTAATAAATATTCCTTCAGAAGTAGGCCAGCTTGGATTTAATATGCACCAAATAAATATTCCCTCAATTAGATGTGTGTAAGTAAAAAGCTTCATGTTATGGCTTATAGCAATTTCAGATAAAGAGCTTGTGTGATGGAGTGAATCCAGCTAAGAAATGATTGCAGCAGTGCAACATAATTTTTTGCACAGGACAGCACTCATCTCAAAAATAATTCTGAGAAATTTTTGCAATTTTGAGATCATACTAAATTTTGAGCAAGACTACCACGCTTAATAGATTTCATAAATTACTCCTAAAAAATTAATAAGGCAAATTAAGGGTCCTTGTAATGAATCATGTAACTTCTCATTTGGCAGAATTATACCCTTTTTCTCTTTGTGCAGGAATCGTAATCTAAGTTGTACTATTAGACACAAGGCTGATGAAAGAAAGTCACCCGTGGCAGTGATAGCTTCTATATCATCAATTTTATGATATTCCCTCTCTGATATTCCCAACATTTCCACCTATCAATCTGATTGAAATCTAAGCCTGTCTTTGTGTCTGTTGCTGAATCTCACTGCTGTTGCAGAACTGCCTTACTAGAGACTTTGTTCATTTAAGCATGCAAGTTCCAAGAATACTTGGCTGAGAATCTTTAAATGAAATAAAAATCTAAGCTGAGACTTTTCACATATCAATCCCCATTAAACTCCCTTACATCCTATAGCTAAAAGCTGACTACAAAATGTCAGGTAACATTTTGCACTAAGTTTGCTTCTAGAGAAGACTGCAAGTTATTTTTGTTTGAAGAGTTTTTGCTCTGTAAGTAAGAAAGCACTGGTTGGAAGGGTTATAAAGTCTGTGAAGTGCACATATCCAGGGCTCAGCAAGAGTGGAACGACCTGGGGAAAGTGCAGGCTTCAGGTCAGTGACATCACAGCTAGCCTAAGCAGGCTGCACTACAAGCCCAGGGAATCCAGTAATAGCTCCAGTCTTGTCAACACATCTATAGGCACTGCCAAAAATTAGGGCCTTTGCTGGAAAAAGTTTCTACATTAGGTGAAAAGCAATGCCAGAATCCCTCAAGGATCAGTAATAGTCTCTTCTAGAGCACAAAGTTAGTCAAAAGAAAAGTGACTGCACCTTCAAGCCGTAAGAGACAAGAGACCAAGCAGTCCCCAGCCCACGCAGCCTCCAACAGACACTTGCAGGGAGCAACTGGGCATGATCCCCAGCCAAGACCTTAACTGCTGCAAGAAACTGAAAACATCTCGACAGACTTAACTGACCAAAAGGACAGTGGAAAAAAAAAAAAAAACATACTGTATCTCTTTGTTTTCCTTTATTTTTCTCCAAGATCTGATACAGTGACTCAGATCATCTTCCCCCAGCAAGAGCTGATATCAGTGTTGCATGGAGAAAACACAGCACTGAGACAACGCAGCCTTCAACTGGTTATTTACAAATATATGTTGCTGACTGTCAAAGCATCCCTTCATTTTTATCTTGGTTCTGGTTTCAGAGCTATCACCTGAAGCCCAAAAGATAATTAGCTTCTATATATTGCAGCACAACAAATGAGTACTAATATTTTGCATTTCCCTTAAGACAGCTTGGGGAAAAGCACAGTTCTGTAAACTATCAACAAATGAAAATAAAAACAAATGTCAGCAGGATGATAAGCTGAGGAAGTCATTTAGTGCTATCTGTCCAGTACTACTAGCAGGAGCAGGCTCACAGCCCACTCAAGGACTGCAGGCCTCTGCCTTTCTCACTGTAACACCTGCAGGTGCTGTCAACTTGAGCAGTGAGAACTACTATCAGAGTTGCTCCAACTTTACAGAAAGGAATGTTTACCACCAGTGATATAAGCACACAAGTACCAGCACGGACTCCAAAGTGCTGACTCTGTTCCTCTTGTAATACTTTTCCCAACTCACTATGCTGTTTCTTCAAACACCAGGAAACTTTTTGACACAGCACCCAGTGCTAGGTCTGAGCACATCTGTGGAACAGCTGAAGTGAAAATGACAAGTAGCTTGGCTGTGACTTTAGACCAGGGCTCCTGGGTAAAGAAAGAAGATGAATTTCTGGGAATGATTTTCAGTCTTTCCAGAGCCCTCTGTTCTGGGGGATCATTGCCTGTTATTAGATTAATTCAAGAAACTCAGCTTTGTCTCATTTACTCTTAAATGATTTAAAATTCATCTTATAAATGGAGTATAGTCTGCTGCGATTCAGAGCTGCAAGTCTACTTCTATGACAGCAAGAAAGATATGACATCAAGTTCAATCTTAGGCCTGCTCATAGCTTCACTTTTTGTAAATTATTTACCATCTGTTCACAGCACTGTCTATTTAGATGATGATGATTCAGCCATCCATGCCAGGAGTTACAAGTGGAGAAGTCGTACCAAGTCAGACCGATTTCCACTTGAAGCATTACTGCCTTGTGGGTGCTGCCAGCAAGATGCCAACACGGCAGCTTCCAAAAACTAATCTGATCCTTGACTTAGGGAATAGTCAAGAATTGGTGCGCCTGTCAGCTCAGCTCCCTGAGCAGCACAGTATTCACAGGTCTTTAAGAGGGACTCACAGAGCAGGCAGGATGGGGACACAAGCAGAACAGCACAGGGAGGTCACGAATTAACATATACGGAGCCACAGAGAATAAAGTGCAAAGATGGATCATGAAACATCTGACACGCAAGTAGCAGAATAGAAGTGACAAGAGACCTTGGAAAGCCTGGAAGTAAAGCTAAATGGAGAGGGCTACAGTTATATATAGCTTTCAAGAGTGACAAAAAGTATCCATCAGATACAGTAACATGATGAGAAGTTTACAGGGGTTTCTAGGAAGAGTTCCACAGACAAGTAGGTTAGTGGAAGTGTTCCAAGTGGATCAACAGGAGTTTGACTGAGAAAACAGCTTTACTGGTATATGTTAATCAGAACAGGATAGCTGAGAAGAGCTGGATAAGATAATACCCTGGAGGAATGGAGGAGCCAGAGGAGGTATTGAGACTCATAACACTCCACTTCCACTGAAAAGGCATTTCTAAGGCACTGTACAGAAAGAAGCCAATAGGCGACACCAATAAGCAGGTCAGCAGAGGACAGAGAGAAGTTGTGGTTTTGTTGTTCTTAAATAAGGCATTTGCACAAAGATAACAGCTCCAGCTACCGTCAATTCAGCAATGAAATAACAAAATTACCTGAAGATCAAGATGAAGAGCAAAAGGGTTGAAGAACAAAGACTTAAGGAACAACAACTTCCTTCTCAAAATCATTGGACAAAGCATCAGCTGAAAATGGCAACGGTTCAGCTTACAAGAAGAAAAGTGACAAGGACCAAACACTTGGCCACTCAGAACCAAGGCTATGACAACTACTTCTATTACAACACATTTCACTAGCAAAATCAGAAGCACAACCCAACATATGATGATGACTGTTCTCCATGCCCTCCAAAATAAATAAATAAATAAATATCCCCACACCAAACAGCATCAACAGCTGACCTCCAAACACTCAGAACATCCTTCCTCCTGGAGGCACTCTCCTGCTTCGTAATACAACGTCTCCTTCCCCTCTGCCAAGTTAAGGTATGTTATTACTAATCCCACTATTACTAATCCCCTGTTGTTGTGCTCCCTACAACAGCTCAGAGCCCGATAAAAGGAGATAACACACATCCCCTGAAACACCGCATAATTTTCTCAAGGATTTGAGCTTATTTATCAAGTGTCCTTACGCTGCTTGGGACAAGGCTACACCTGCTGTGTGCACTCCAGATCTGACTTCTGCGTTGAAGCATATCTATCAATTGTTGCAGTTTTTACAACAAAACTCTGCTAGTACTGTTTGTTCACATCCTAATTATTGTGCAGAGGACGTTTCTAAGCAAAGCAGATTATCCTGTCCATACACTATGGATGACAGTTGTCACCACCACCCCGGGTTTTCTGCAGGCAAAGAATGATCCAAGTTCAAAGAATCATTTCCACTCCAATATGGAAAGGAGACATACCAGACAGCTTCTTAAGGGCCTTGTAAATCCCTACTGCTGGACACAAACACACCAGCAGCCATGCTGCCTCTCTATCAATACAAAGCATCAGGAGCCCACAGTGCACAAAGGAGCCAACAAGTTGCAAAGCTGAAGCGACACAGGAAAACAGGATATAATGAACCATTGCATACTCTAGGTCCTCAGGGACACTGAGCAAACAATGAGATGTGGTAAAGCAACAGGGAATTCCACCTTGGTGGAGAGCAAGTCACTACCAGCAAGATATTAAGCTCAATGCTCCCCTTTAACAATCACTGCCTAAAATAAAGCATAAAGACTTTTTCTATTGTGGGGAAAATCACAAGGAAAGGTTGAAAGTGACACTGAAAGAACAGAAAACTTCAGAAAGAGCAGCTTGCCAGGCACCCATGTAAATAAAACAGGCCAGTAACCACACATATATTGACAGGAGTTCCTGAACAGGAGAAGACAGCCGAAGTGGTAGCTAAAATTCTGCCTTGAGTTAGTGGCCTGCTGCCACCCAGAACCCATCAGCTGCAAATCAGAGAAGCAAGCTGGCTTGGTATGAGATGCTGTTCTCATTTATGAAATGCTGATATCAGTACCAAAGTTAATAAAAATGAGCTATGGATGATGATATCCAATTTTGCTTATGTAGTACCCGAGCTGTGCCAGGTTCATTCTAAAACGCAGATGAAGATATTTCCTGTCTCCATCAGCACATAATACAGACTCTGCATGTCTAATGTGGGCACGCACATGAAATCAAGTAATTCCTCACTCACAAGCCATTTGAGGTGCTCTGAGGCAATTGAGTAGGGCTCTAGAGACTACCCCAGAAGAACCTGGGATCCCACAGGTTCCAGACTGGAGTCGCTGACCCTGTGCTCTATGCATGGGGTATTTGAAGCAACAGCACCTTTTGAAATGCTATGCTTATGCAGCAGAATCATGCCCAGAAAACTGATTAAACAGTGAGCACACAGCTTAAGACCAGCTTTCCAGAGCAAGTTAAGAGAAAGCAGCCCCTCTAGTTGATTCTTCCAACCAAAAAAATCCAGAAGAAGCTGGGAGCTGAGCCCGGGTTGCAAGGAGGATTCAGAGGTTATCACACAAGCTCCCAGCTAAAGCTGCATCTCTTGGCATGCTAAACAAGTTGACCACAGCACTGCTTCTTGGGAAGTTTCTCAGATGAACTGACTCAGCGTTGAACTTTATCATTGTTCAGCAAGGATGAGAAGAGGATATGCACAACTTTCAGCATATGGAGCTGCTTTTGGGTAGGTGGTTTTGTGGGGTTTTTGTTTGGTTTTCTTTCTCCTAACTGGATTCATCTTCAGTAGAGAGGAAATAACAACACAGGAGTAGGCAGGACTATTTACCTCTGAGTGAGAGGATTGCCTTGGAGCAGAGTCACACACCAGAGCCCTGCTGTGCCAGGTGTGGAGCAATGCAGAGCAGCAGCACTTCCCTCCTGGCCCAGGCAGGTCACAGACTGCAGGGCAGACAGGACAAGCTGGAGACTAAGCATGCAGACAGGTTAAGAGGTATTGGGAGGAGGAGGAAGCAATAAGATGAATAGCATCTAACAAAAGAACAGAATAAATAAATACCAAAAAGAAAAAAACTCATAGCAGCAAGCGTTCAAATCTATTTCTGATCTTATTCAAAGCATGACAAATATTCTCAAGGGAAATAACAGTTCCTGACACCACACCCACACATCATTATGCTAAAGCTTTAGCATTTTCTGCCTGCTCAAAGTCATTCCAGTTTTAAAGAAACACAACCTGGGAAATTCAAAACAAGTTGGAAGATTCTCAGACCGTCTGTACTGGCCCCAGCCAGTTCTCATGTCATTCTAACTTCAAATGTCTTTAGCCACAGCTGGACAAGCACAAATACTGCTCTAAATGGACAGAGTGCAATGATCTATGTTCTTTCTCAGCGTAATGTTCTCAAAAGAACATTAAGTGAAACACAGCACCTAGACTGTAAATTGGTATCAGACTCTTGCATTTTATAGTACTGTTTTAAACTATAATAATGATAACAAAATATTCTGTGACTAAAGGAACAAGCTGATGGCAGGGCACCCTGTGGTAGCAAACCAGTCAGGTTTCAAAAGCTGAGCCCATAATCCTTCAAGCTTTACTTCGCTGCAATAACCAGGCAGCAACCACTTGTTCTACAAATTGACCCAGCAGCCCAGCCTATTTCACAGATCACAGGACAGCAAAACTTCTAAGCGTCACATCTCACATCAGCCTCTGCCAAGGCACAGCATCTCTGTAGCAGCCAGTAACTAGAGACGGCAGGATCCCCATCTATCCATAGCATCTAAACCTCCCATGCACCAATCTCTTCTTTTCCACACAGCAGAGAAGAGTACTACAACAGAGCAGGGCATCCTCAGTTCATCTCCACCAACCACCCTGCTAAACACAGCAGTCTAGTCCACAGAACCAAGCAAATACACACTGTGTTTTCACCCAGATGCACACCTTTCATTAAGTAGTAAAAGAAAAGCCTGGGGAGAATTCAGACTTGAGATATTAGAAGCTATTGCTTAAAAAAAAAAAAAAAAAAAGGAAGAAAACCTCAAAGTTGTTATCAGAAAGGCACTGTAATAACGATGTCAGCACAGTCCTATGCACAAATGAAGTAAACTACATGCATTTCTCCTGTTCTATCTACTCTTCCCCTTTGAAGGCAAAGTTCTCTCACATGCTGTGCTTAGACTTGAAATCTACTCTAAAGAAACAAAAAGCCTCTTGCATCTTAAAAAAAATAAACTAATTTCTAATGTTTCAGTGCAGTGCATTAGATTTTATACCCTATAACTTCCATGTAAATAAGGCAAACTTTATTATGGCTCTTGTGTTAGAATGCAAGTCTCTGAATACTTCATTACAGATGAAAATGGAGACAGCTTAAAGATCCCATGCACACAATAAGAAGTCTTTGAATCCTACTCAGAGAATATATTGTCACAGATCAGAGCTGTCTGTTAAAAAAAAAAATGCATATAGAGTTTGTCACAGTTCAGCCACAGTTCGATAAAGCTGGAACTTACATTTAAGCATGCAGTTATGAGACGGAAAGAAATTCATCATTCTTGACAGGGTATTCTGCTTATTTGCTTGTTTTGTTTGGTTTTGTTTGCTTTAAAGGAAGCACTGATGTCCAAAAACCAAGTAAAGAAATCAGTCTTTTTTTAGAGATAGAACTGCACTAAACCAGAATCATGTATTAATACTGCTGTTTAGTAGCCTAAATTGCTCAACCACCTTTTTATCCTCAAAATCAGGCTGAGTTACGACGGCAGTGTGCTGCATTACTGGAAAGGACAGTCTCTGCTTTTCCTCTCTTGCTAGAGAGAGAGTTCCTTCTAAGAAGGGTCAGTTCTGCTCCACTGAGTCACAAAATAAAGCTTTCCATTTTATTTGTTACCACAAGTATATCCGGTAGACAAAACATAATAATCCAGAACCAGATTCTGGAAAGCTTTCCCAACTCTTGCACAAGTTTTCCACAGCAATTCACTTTAACTAAACAAAATCCCATAAGAGAAAAAAGGTGTTCTTTTTGTAATTTTTAAAGCATTTTTTTCATTCACATAGACAGAGTCCAAGATAAACATGTACTTATGCTAAAGGCAAGAATACAGCTTTGCAGAGGTGAAGGCAGATAAGGGGAGGATTCCCACTTCTCCTCTCCTACACACTCCATTGCAGCTCTTATTTTAACAACTTGAAATCTCACACATGTGCTATCAGGAACTTGGCAGGTCAGATTTTCCAGTACACTCCATCTCTCTACAAAGTAATCATTTTTATTCTGGGAAAGCTATCCAAAAGTTATAATCACATCTCCTGCCGGGCTAGTATGTTCCACGTGGAAGCCCAAAGTACCAAAGTTCAGGCTTCGTGGCACATGTGGTAGCTACATCAGAGACAGAATACAAAACGCCCGCACATACTGCAGTCCAGTTCTTCAACTGCAGCAAAAACACAGCTTTAGAACAGCTGATTCTCAGCACATCTGAAGAGCAGTTCCAGATATTTCACCAAGCTTCTGCATTTTTGGAGCGAATGAAGTTTTTGATTCAGTCTTAACTTTTAAGAACTGAAAGGACTTTTTAAATTTAAAGTGGGAAATGTGTTGCTGCTGGCACATATCTGGAATCTCTGCTCAGTGCTGGCTTTAGCCAATGCCAACCGAGATTCCAGATGGGCTGCTGAGTGTTTTTAGTTTTTAAAAAACATGGCAGCCAATGCACCCATCTGGCTGCACACAGACACGATGCAGGAAAAGAGATCAAATTCTACCACTGTAATTGAGGTTGATAAATTGGGCGCTAAAATTGTGCACAGCAAGAAGAAATAAATGTATATGGAGAGAAGAGCAAGTACAATTTGTCTGCATCATTAGAGTAAGTATTACATTGAGTGATTGCCACCACGTTATATACACTTGAGCTTGTTGAATCACTGATCTTACTTGAACGGGGTTTTTAAACATTTGCAGTGGTATTGTACAAGTCTACAACAAAAGATCAGATGCTCAGACATGCAAAGTTCCTACAAGAACTCCAAAGCAGCAAACAGCACAGGTTCCTGAGCTTATGCTCCAAGAGAAATCAGAGACATAATTATCTTTGCTATTATCTTTGATAATAGCAAAATTATAAAGTTATTGCTATTATCTTCGATAACTTATCAAATTATCTTTCAAATTATCTACCTTGTGTTATTTTCCAGTGGTGCTAAATGAATATGAGATTTAAAGAAATTAAGCTAGTTTACATTTATTCCAGGCAGCTGTTTTACTCACAAAGAAGTGAAAAAGCATCTGATAGGTTCTCAGTGCTAGCAGGCAAAATATTTGCAGGTAGACCAATAGTCGTGCTGTGAAAGAAGAAATGAACTCACCCAGTTGGTAGAGGGGCTCTCAGGAAGCAGCTTAAATCCAAGAAATACCCTCCTTTCCGTAGCTGGCCCTTACATGAGCCCAGAGGGCTCTACCCTTCCTGGTTAAATGAGGAGCACAGGTGCAAACAGTTTGCCTGTGCCCCCCCAGGCCACGCACACCCCTTCAGCAGGTGCCCAATCACCAGTTCAAGCTGTGACCTAACAGTTTCTCTATAGCAACTGTGATCAGTTCCAACCAGTGTAACAATGGAAGGCCCAGCACAGCCAGCCAAGGGCACTTTAACCCCCGGCACAAGGGATGAAATCAAAGACCTCAAACCATATAGCTCGGTATTCACATTCTCAAGCATGGCCAGACATTTTAAAAAGGCAGTAAAAAAGGCACTGAATGTATACTGTCATTAATGCAAACCCTCTTGGCTCCCTATTTCAAGATATTGGAAAACTCTTTATCCAAAGTACCCCAAAGGTAAGGAAGGCGAGATTGGTAAGCAGAGAGCGAGTCAACATCCACTTGCAGTATGTTTAACAAGGCCATGAGTGGAGTAAAGATGCTCACAGAGTTCCTTCAAAGGTCTCTTCCTCAAGTCCTTGTCCTGACTTAACTCATATTTTTCCATCAACAGGAAGAGCAGATTAAAAAAAAAAGTTCAGATTCATTTATTTACTTGAATCAAATGGCACAAGCCTAATTTACAGTGACATAAGCAAAAAGGCAAAAGAGAATGTCAAAAGTCTCTGGAGGAGACCGATGAAGTATATCCTTGGAAAGGTCTCTCAGGGTCTGAGTTCACCGTCAAGGCCCATGACTACCAGAATGTCACATTCCTCACAGGACAATTACCAGGTGACAGTTTAAATTATGTGGAGTTTGCTCGCTCTTCTCCTTTCCTTGAACAGCTCCTTGCAGCAGTGATATGAAAGGAAAAGAAGAAAAAAAAAAATAGGAATAGCTACCAAGACACAAAAGGAAAAAGCCAATCCATATTGAAATCTGTGGGAGTTCTGCCATTCAAACTGATGGAGCCAGAATTTCATGCGTTGTCTACTGTATTAATATTAAAGAAATAATGAGTATGGATTTACCCAAAAGGACATCTCTTTCAAACTCGCTGATAACTGGCATCTCCTGAACAGCCAGACAGATGTTCCCAGAAGCACATGTCCCTTGCATCCCAAAGAAGGAGCCAAGCTACAGCAGGCACTGAGGCATTAAGCTATCTCAGGGATTCTGGCCATACTTCAACCAAGAACCAAAAAGCTTCCTCACTAAGATGGTAGCCTGGTTTGAGATTCACATCTATCCATAAAGCACTTCTTCCTTTATAGCTTTTTAACTAAGTAAGGTGCCAGGAAACAAATGAAATATTGGATTCACAGAAGGTAATAACAAAAAATCCTTTTTATATTACATTTTCCATCTGAGAAACATCTAAAGACTAAAAGTAATATATAACTTAGCTAGGACCATTAAAATCAGAATAAAATAAATATTTGAGTGATAAGTAAAAATAACAGTATGATCAATCATGGGTAGGAATCCTGCTTTAGATTTCAGGGTCTTTTGTTTGTTACTTCATCTCAACTATAAATAGTGCACTGATTAGCAGGTCTGTAACCCGCTCCATCTCTACATGCCTTGGTTTCAAGTTTCCTTAAGGACCAGGAGGCTGCGATTTACCGCTTGACTTGAATACAAAGGTTTTGCTGCTTCTTGTGAAGAGTACTGCTGTTAACTAGAATTCAGGATTACTAAATATAAACTGTTGCTGCATAAACAGAGCCAAGGAAATGTTGAGTCTATCACCATTCTGACAACTGCAAACATCCTGCTTAGCTGAGACTGTCAGACCCAGCGCTGCACAGCTGTACCCAGCTGAAGCTCAGCAGCCCTCTAGACCAAATGACACTGCAACCCACTGTATTCAGCCAGTTCATTTTATTCTGTGTTAATAATATTTTAATATACTTTATCTTCAGCTGGGTCAGGGCGCTAACAATCCCTTGTAGGTAGATACTATTTCCAGGAATTTCAGCAGATCTTGGTAAAGCATATTTCAGTATCAATATTTATCCAAGATGTAAATGGAATCAATCTGGCATCATCTGTGCCTTCTCCACTCTGAGGTCACAAATGGATATGCAGAGATGCAGATTTTTCTTTAATTGATTTTTAAGTTTCAAAAGCCTTAGCTGCTCCTTTGTAAAGCCACCAGACAATGAACAGCAGTTCAAAGGTGAGCCAGTAACTCTAAATGAAGCTGGTCCAGAACTAATGGACTTCTGCCCCAAATCATTCCTTTTACTGAGAGGGTACAGTACTGTATATAGAGCATAAGGAAGGGTTAGAGATCACCTGATTCACAAGAAACCTCTGCTGGCACTAGAACTCACTGCAGGTGCTACAAACAGTTTTACCTGGTTCTAAAAAAAAAAGATGCATAGAAAACTGTAACAAGGTACAATAATCATACCTGTCCCTCTGCTCACCTCCCCAGCGAGTACGGCAGGGAGAGGTCAGTGCTCTCATGAAGGAAGTGAGCTTTGCTCACTGTCTTTTGTGACTGCTGTGCATCACTCAAAACACCACGCACACACACGGAAAATACCAGGAGGATCTCATAACACGCAAAAAAAGAAATGCAATTATCACTGAAGTCTAACAAAAAGCAGCACAGAACAGTTGAGACACCTATCAGAGAAGAAGAACATTGCCACACTACCCTGCAGAATTTAGACATGCTTATGCACATGGAAGGTAACTAAACTCAGAAGCAGTTGGTGGACTACTCAGGCTTCTGTGAATCACCTAGGAATTATGGTGTAAAGTCAGCTCCTCAAATACATAACTGTTAATTGTCTAGCAAAAACCTGAAACATCCCCGGGAGCAAGCTGAGGAACAGCTGGGCTCTTGTGCTGCTCAGTACCTCAGTACATCCCCAGAATTCACATCTCCAGGAGCCAAATCTTGGTTTGATATTCAGAGGGGGGTGAAAACAGACTCCCCCATACTAGCACTATAACCACAATAATCTGCTTTCACTGCCTTCATCTCAGTGCCATCATCATACAGATTGCTTGAGGGGGGGAAGCAGAAGTTCTGCTCAGTTATCAGTCAGTTCTCTTCCCACCACAGTAGTGTTCCTACCCTGTGATAAAAATCAAAGATAAGTGATATTAAGTAATTAGTAGCAAAAAGAAAGCATTCTAAATAAAGCACATAGCTTATTTTACTCCTCTCCTGCAGAAGGCTAACTCTGCTAAAGGAGCTTCTTGCTCAGCTCAGCTGCTAAAGGCGCATCCCTTGCTGCTGGCAGAACTGATGCTCAGATGCTGGATAACAAGGCTGAAAACCAAGGGCTTTGTACTCTGAGTGCTCCACACCACCACTCACTTCTGGTGCTCTGAGAGAGACTCCTCTGTCCAGCCTTTCACTGCCAAACAATCCCAACACAATCCCCAAAAGGCATCTGTGGAAAACATACAGCCTCCCCTGGGGTGAGCAGAGAAAGGCTCCTGCACAAGAGCAGCAAGCACAGAACTGAAACTGCACAGCGAGAGGAACTGACCCAGCAGTGGGAGCTCAGCTTAACAATGCTTTCACAAATTGAGGGATGAAGAGCTAGAGGTAGAAGAGGCACATGTTAGACGACTGGGTCAACGCAACAGCCAGAGAGCAGGCAATTTCACTGTAAGGAAAAAAAAGAAATAAGGAGAACTGTTTTGGAGGTAAGATTTAGTAACATCCAGATCACACACTTTAAAGAACAAAATCCTTCTGAAAATTGCAAGCACATAGAATTTATCCACCAGACGAATAGAAAGCAAGGGACTTAGCACACGTTAAGTCTTTTAAGTGATTTATCTTTAACTGAGGCTACCAAAGCCATGCATCAAGCCATTCATTGACAATTATCAGGAAGCTCCCACATGATGGGGACTTACTGATGTATTAAAAATGGTTACCAAGACAGATAAGAAACATCAGTTTTGCTTATGCTCACAGAAGAAGATTGATATATTCACAAACACATACATAACAATCTGAACACAATTACAGTCACTGACATCACTTATAAACTCTGCTATTCGACATCCCAAGCGTTACATTTGGGAGCTGGGGGAGGAAGAAGCCTACAAGTAGTCAGATTTAATCATAACATCTGCTAACAGCTCCCAGCCTTCGATTTAATTTCAACAAGAAGTAACCTTTAAGATGAACACCAAAAAACCTACACTCTAGTCAGAAAAAGAACACAACCTTGAAATATTAATGTCAAGACACTGATAAATTTACTCAAAAAGGATGGATGTTTCAGTATCTATGTGAAGCAATTGGAGGAAATTGCAGATTTACTGTGTCTGGACAGAGCTGGAGAATGCAGCATTAACAATAAAGAGGATGAATCCAATGTGCTACTTAAAAATGAAGAAAGCTTTTGGTATTATTTATGCCTTCAGATTGTAAGGGTCCTGCACCCTGCTGAGGCCTGTCCTCATGCTGCCTTGCTCACCAGCAACACACTACACACTGGCCAGATGTCATGGTGAGGTCAGGTCCCCTCAGCCTACACAGAGCTTCAGAATCATAGAATGGCTTGGGTTGGAAGGGACCCCAATGATCAAGTTCCAACCCTCCCTCCTACAGGCAGGGCCCAACAGCCTCCACATCTGGTACTGGACCAGAAACTCATCAATAACCGCAGCCAAAAATACATGGGGCTCTATCAACTCAAGTAATTACGAGGCAGAAAGAAATGAGGACACTAAATTGAAAGCAATTATTGCCCAGGTGGGTTTGGGCCCTGCCTGCACTAATCTCATGCCAACATTCATCACCTGCTTTTTTCCCCCCCAACCAGAAAAAAATAAAACACCACCCTTCTCTTTAGATTGTCCTTGGAGAAAGGGGAGGAAATGAGCTTAAAATTACAGAGGAAGGAAAGGTCTGCAGTCTGAGAACAGGTTTTTTTTTTTTTTTCCTCTTCTATAAAAAAACACACAAAGAAGAAAGTATACAGTTCAAAAGTTTCATAACAGCTTGAACTCCACAAGCTTCCTTTCACCCCACTGCAAAGGGACATTCCTTTGACTGAAGCCTTTATCAACAAAGCACCTCCACAAGCTGCTCAAACTTCCACTAGAAATATATAGGGATAAACCGAGTATGAATTAATGGTTTAACATGAAAATTCAATGCAGTCATTTAGATGGCAACACTTCCCATCTTATCTTCAGCTGCTTCAGACGAGATGAGGTCTCCTGCAGTCACTATTAGGTTCCAGGTCAAACACCTTCAAC
Source organism: Perdix hodgsoniae (assembly GCA_035772895.1). NCBI lineage: Eukaryota > Metazoa > Chordata > Aves > Galliformes > Phasianidae > Perdix > Perdix hodgsoniae. Next base: position 1,085,770 of record JAPSGF010000029.1, on the reverse strand, counting down.
CCAGTCACAATGCAATGCCACCAGCACTTGGAAACCCACAGAGAAGGCCTAATAAAGCTAGTCCAGATTCATCTCCGAAAGATGTCGGTTCCCACCCCCCTCCCTATCACCACATTACAATTTCAGTTTAATTTTTGTTCAACAATATGCTTTACAAGACTAAAACATTACACTTAACATTTGACACTAATGTGTTCCAACAAAGTTGACGCATTAAAAGGATTACACATTTACAGATTACTGAGCAGGTTCCTCCTGGATGCCTGCCCAAAAATCCTGCAAATATTCTGGCTCTAGGCTCTCTCGGTTACACCCAGCATTCATCTTGATGGGTTAGTGTAATCGGTTTGCATGCCACAGGATGATCTAAAGCAAGCAATCCGGCTGCCTTTTCCAGAGCCAAGCAAAGTTAAAGAACCTGAATAAATTAAAGAGGAGCTAATTCTGCTCGGCTAATTCTGCTCACAATGCGCTGCTGTTTATACTGGTGCTTTGTCAATTCAGTAATCCAGCAAAACCATATATATGACTGTTATCTTGTATGTGCAAGCAAGAGATTACTAGGAGGAAAAGGAATTTAAATTGTCTGTAATAACAAACCTTGAACATTCAGAGAGGGAAGAAAAAGGAAAAAAAATTACCCGATAAATTTGGGTGGCAAAACTGAGATCAAGGTTTCATGTTTGCTTAGCTTATTTCTAAGCAACAGAAATTCACACGTTCCAAAGCCAATTTATTGCAGCAGATTTAAGTATTGAAAATGCAATCTGAGAAGTCATGCAGTAGAAGGGGCTGCACAGAAGCCTCAGATTGAAAACCCTCTTCAAGACAGTTCTGAATTCCATACATACATATAGATAGAGATATATACACACACACAAATCTCATGAGGGATTTCTGCATTTCTATACTTGCTGTTTAGAACTTCCTGTGTTAATTTGAACTTCTACTTGCTTCAGGGGGAAAAACAAGCATTTTGAATTAAGTCTTTAATCACATCAGGTTACCATCACATGTTCCACCAAAAATAAATGTTTCTTTCAAAGCTCAGTTTAGGGGGTGGCTGCAGGGAAAGCATTGTTCTGTGCTAGCAATGCATCTGAGAAAGAATGATGAAATAGTTAAACTCATACACACCCTTCCTGCCTCTCTGGGAAAGGAAGAGTGCATTTATTTATATGTTCCATTCAGAAAGCTACATTTGAAAGCTATTTTAGGGCTGGAGATTGAAATGTTCAAGTGGCTACATGAAAGCAATATGGACAAAAAGGACTTCCCAGCCTACTGTATCTGCATGGTACCACAGCCTTTAAATTAATGATCAAATGATGCACTTTCAGAAGATTCATGCCACAATCGATGCGAAGAGGAATGGGAGCACTGAAGGACATACCACCACTACACCTTACGCTGCCTATGAGTTTTGTACCTGCAGAAATAAATATCCTAGTACAGCACACCAATGCAGTTTCAAGTTCTGCTGCTTTTTAGAAAGCTCATCCTTGGCAGACTTCAAGTTTCCGCCTTTCGGTTAGTTTTGAGATCTTACGGGTTGAATTCTGATGCACACGTTACTTAAAAATACAAAATTTCTAAAGGAGGTATCAGAAAGAAGAAAGAATTTAAACCTCTGTGTTTGATGAAAACATCCCTACTGTGAAAATGACTCCTTTGAACAATCAGATGCAGTGACCCACTCTCTTTAAATGTTGAATAAATATTTCCTTCAGTGACTCATTTAGTTACCTTGGAAAATCCAACCAAGTGATTTTCTTTTGGATCTTAAGCAGGAGATAAATTCCTACTTGACCTTCTGTGAGCCCTTGGTTCATGAGAACACCCCAAATCCTACTTTCTTCACTCATTCCATCACCAGCTTCTCAGCACATCCTTCAATTTTCAGCACTCCGTACCAAGCAGATAAAAAGAAGCCTTCTGAAACCCAACAGCTAATCACCTGCTTGTACTATTGATCAGCGACTTTTATGACCAATTACAGCTGAATGAGAAAACCACAGTAATGTAACATCTACAAGCTACGTTTAGATTTCTGTGAGCAGACACCTCCCACCCTTTTCCAGCAGTTAATGGTCCCCCATTCTAACCCAGCAGTTTGAATAGCTGTGCAATGCACCAGACAGAGAGCAATAGATTCGTCTGGGAAAAGGATGTGTTTCTAGAGATTCTGACATTTCCTTCCAAAAGCTGAGCAGTGTCCTGATATGAAACTGCCTGTGCCAATTCAGCACAGAATGCTACCACATAGCTAAGAGCAAACAGCCAGCGCTGGCCAGGGACCATCCATCCATCCATCCCCTTGTTTCCTTCCAAAGACGAAATGAATATACAGTCCTAACTACTGGAACATGTTGATCAGAGGCTGGGTAGTAAACTTCAAGACTTCAGGGCATTCAACATCTGTGGGGGATTTTTGTTTGATTGGGGTTATCTCGCTTCCTAGCAGTCCTAAGAAGTTAGAAGCAGAGACTTTAGTGCCTGCATTACCCACCACTGTCCAAGGACAGAAAGTTCTTAAGCATGTAGCATTCACCAGCTACCTTGAGACCAGCAACATTAAAAAAGAAAACCCCTTTTTCTACTTGCAGTTTTTGTGGAGGACAAACACTCGAATACCTTCCACGAAGTTTAAAAAAAAAAAAAGTGCCATCACCTCCTCCCTCCAAAGCAGCTTTTCATAGATACCACAGTGAGAACCTTATATATTAAAAAAATAAAAGCTGCAAAAAACAAACAGAATAAGTATTTGCATTTCCTAAAATGCACAGTTCTTCTTCCTAGAGTCTCAAAAAACAGCCAACATAATTGTACTCCATTTCCCAGCAATGCTGAAGTCTAAGCACAGATGTGTCGAATTGGTACCCAAAAGATTAGGAGAGTCCATTTAGAATGCCCCTATTTAGAGTAGTATGGCAGTACTTGATGGCAGTATTTGTCTTATGCCTGGGCATCACTTGTTTGAAATCAAGCAGTCTATCAATGAGGAACGAACTGCAAGCATTATTTTCCTGAATTAGTAAGCCTAAAAAAAATGCGGAAAGGCACACTTGTCAGACACAGATGACAAAACATGAAAATCACAACAGAATTCAACCAACCGTGTGTCAGAAAAAGTATCACTTCACATAGTCGTTCCTCCAATAACGACCAAACAAATGTTGGTTTATGTATAGATAGCAGGTAGGAAGCTACCATTCAATATTAACATACAACTGCAGCAGTGACTGCAAACAGCAGGCTCCGATGATTTAACAAACCATTAAATAATTAAAGCTAAGCGTCCACAGGAGGAAACGGCATTAGAGTGCTCTGCTAGAATATTTGTTTCTACAGGTTCTTGTAGAGATCTGGTTTGACAGGCTGCAGGAAGCAGAGCCCAGCATCGCACTGCATGTTCAGGAAGGAGTCCGTGTACACTTTGCAAAGTATCTGCACTCCTATGAACCTTGTCCATTATAAACACAGGCTTTAGATATATTCTCACTTCCAGATAACTTACACAGTTGACTATTTGCAGGGCAAACGAATGCAATCAAACACTAAAGCTTCAAGGAGATTAGAGAGCTGCCAAGGTCTGAACTATATCAACAGCTTGAAGTCAGCTCATTCAATAAAGCTTTGACAGCATTACACTGGCAAAACAAACGGATGGTGCTCGCATCGGACACAGCTTCCCATTGCACTGGCTCTTCCTGCTCATGTAAGGGGAAGAGCAGCATCTGTTCAAATGCCATTTCTAGAGAGAGAGTGGGATCTTAATGTCATAGGGAGACTACAGCAGCGCTGTTGGGCCAGCAATCCAACTCAGTTACAGCCCGCTGGGGATACGTGGATACACGTTTTTACTCCACTTCAGGACTGAATTCACCCAGCTGTAGCTGTTGCACCCCTTCCACCCCAACCTATTCAACTTGAACTGTCATGCAGACCTAAATCAAATGTCTTACAGGAATCAAAATCTGTCACATCACCGCTCCAACCAAACTGGAAGCCCCACTGCAGATAGCGTGACTACTCTGCACAGACCAGTGATGATCAGGGTGAGTTGTGCTACTGTCTTTTACTCACACCATCATTCACAAAGCTCAATATTTGGTTTCTCCCATTTCATTCTAAATATTTCTTCTCAGCTGACCAATAATTCCTCATTGACTCTTACCTTCCCTTATCAGTTGCTTTTACTGCTGCTGCTCCGCTTATAGATTTTGCCATAAGTTTTCCTTTTTTATTATTTCTGCTTTCTAGTTCACCCAGTCAGGACTTTAAATACGCATTACTGTCTCTCTGAAAGGAACACTCAGTTTTGGAGGGTGAATAACAAAGCATTCTAGATGTTTCCAACCATATTTGTTTATAATTATTTTCTGTCCAATCAGCCAGTTCCTCGAGGCTTTTTAGAAATAAATGACCCTTCTAAAACCCGTGCATATTATTATACATGAGTGTATGCACACACTCATCATCCCTAACTTGGGTTAACATTTTGTTTGCGTATGAACTCATTAGCTTTGAGACTTGAAATTAATATACAAGACTGGAGATGCTCCCATCAAATTTATTCTGAAAGCTCCACATCTCCAGCAGATTTTCAGATAGCTGGAAGTCCACATTCTATCTCCTTCTACCTGTTTCACAGATCCTGTCTCCCTCACCTTTGTGTTCAAGGGCTAAAAAAAGAAGCTAGACAGAGCACCTCAGCTGCTCTCAAACACCAGATAGCACACAAGGATCAATACGCAGCATTCAACATCCTGAAATACAGCATTTCCACACAAACCTAAATCGTCTTTCAGCTCAGTTCTCATTCAGTACTCCTCAGCTTATTAATTTTATATGCAAGAATCTGCTTAATGAAGTGTTGGAGATTTATGCATTGGTGTCAAGCCTTTATTTTAAGAGCTATCAGAAGAAAAGTGTAGGCATCAATACAAAACTTGGGGGCTGATGAAGCTCTGGCCGCACAGAAATAAGAGCAATCTGTTGAACAGCCATATTCTCCACACACTATAACAAGTCATTTTATTTCCTGGGTAGAGAATATTTCTGTACTTGGGAAAAGGCAGAATCTCCATTTCTATACCTCATTAGTAATCAATTTTCATAGTTCATTAGTAAGCAAAAGGAATGTAAACCGACACCTTGAAAAATTGTTCTGTGCTTAATAATAAACTCCTATTCCTTCCCAGAGTTCAGGCAAATATGCACAGTACGTAGACTTCACATTTGCATTTCATGAATTTAACACTACTGTGGCAGAACAAAAATAGAACAGCTTTATTCTTCCACGGAAGAAAATATATTATGTCTTCAGTACAAACGTGTAACTTTCTATAACTCATTTTGGACATTTTAAGCACTCGAGAACTAACACAACCATACTTCCTTCCTCTGGAAACACATAACCTACACAGTACATCATCCTTTTCAGAAGAATTTCCATTCAGAGCATTCTGTGCAATTGCTGGGACAACAAGATTGAACTTTTGAGCATCCCTCCAAAGAATAAGAGAACTTGAGGTATCAATAGTTTCAGGCATGACTAGCAGACCACCCCCTATGGTCCACACACATCCATATGGAATTAAGAAACAAACAACCACCACTAAAAAAAAACACAACAAACCAACGCAATACAGTTTAGGAAGAGTCCTCTATGCTTATGTTGTAACAAATTCACTTTTCTATGCAACTATAACGGTTTGCACAGATTGGTTCAATCCCACGCTGCAACCAAAAATGGTTTTTCATCAGTGGAGAATACTGTGAATGTTCACCTCTACTCATCATACAAATCTGGACACTTGGCACTGTGGGCTCCTACTTCCACGTGAGAAGAAAGCCATCCATCAGTTCCCTAAGTAGTGAAGGAAGGCACAGCTCCACCTGCTTCAGTGGCCTGTGTTGGCTGCACCTAAGCCCCATCAGTGCTCTGTATTCAGGCTCGGCATTTGAGCAGCTGCTCATTTTAGGCCTACCACCATGCTCACCAGGCAGCTGTAAAGCCAGCTGCCCTTCAAGGCAGAACAACATATATAGACATATTTCTCCCTTTCTTCCCCTTACTGCATCCAAGCCCACAGAATCACTGCTGCTAACACAACACGCCCAGCAATCTTGTCACTTGCAGGAAATGATTCATGGCAATCCATGGCTTTAGAACTGCTCATCTGTACCAGCTGAACCCGACAGTTTTTCTTCTACCATTTCCTAACAGTATTAATTACTATTTTAACATATTTCAATAATAAATTCTCATCTCCCCATCACTTAGAAATAATATTTCTACTTTTAATGTGCCTCTGAATCCTTAATCTCATCTTCAAGAACATTATCTCTTCCATTAAAGTGATGTGTGTGTATATACACACAAATAGTCGTGCAATCCGTCATTATAATTTTAAGCTTATTATTCTACAGATGCTCCAGAAAGGCTCTTCCCATAGCTGAAATTTTCAGGTAAAGCAGTTTCTTGACAGCACAATACAACATGACCCCTTTGATGAAGCAGCCAAAGCACTGAAGTCATTTACTTTCATAACACTGGTTAACATTGGAAGTCTCACTGAGATCAATTTTAATCTGCCATTTATTACTGCTTCAAGAACTCTACATGCCTTCAAGAGAATCCACAGTAAACCCTTGCCCTTTTTATCTCCTTCATACCTGAGATCACAGAACTAATATAAGTTACACGCTTTAAGAAGATATTGCTTTTCCTGTTGACTCAGATTGCTTCCAAGCAGCCTTGCACACAAAGGTATCACTGCATTACATCACACGGACCTTTCAAACTTTCAGAAAGAGGCAGCAATAACGCATACAAAACAGCTGGAGAACAGGCTTCATTTCAGCAAGACATTTTGGCCATCTCCTTCAGAGGAAAACCTTTGTCTTCCTGTTAATGGATTGCTACCATAAATGTTACATGAGCATAATGTTTTATGCAGATGCTAAGTAAGGAAAAGGCAAAATTTACTCGCTACTTCCAGTAAAATTACCAAACCCTGAGCCATAGAATAAAAGCACTCAGAACGTCTGTACAAATGCGCTCAAGAATAGTTATGGTGATCAACCAGAACATTGTGGTTAACTCGACAACTTCATCTCATTAATGCACCTTGATCAAAGCACCTCACAGCTGAGCTGTAGCAGCACGGACCTCCACCGCATTGCAGGATGCTGATGACAGAAGAAACCAAAACAAGAAGGAAACTTCAGTGAGTCCTACCCAAAAAAATACAGAATTAATGACACACTGATTCCCCTCTCTGCCCTCTGCAGTGAGCAAAGGAGTACTTGTGATGTACAAGCAGAGAATTATTAAAGCAAAATGCATACTTTGCCAAAACAGAATAGAAAACCAAGCAGTATAATGAACTATAGGACTTCAGGAAGATTTTGCTTGTATTCACTTAAAGAACAACAATCTACTTGTTTATTGAAAACTATTCACTTGCACTACTTCAGCTCCGATTTAGAAACATACTTGAAGAAATGCAAGAATTAACCTCATGTTAAAGCTTAACCTCATGTTAAAGCATGTTCCCGAGTGAGAACATGTTGCTGAGCCAACGCACAAGACCAGAGCGTGGCATTAAAACCAAGGGTCCTGTTGGCTGCAGCATAACACACCCAGCAGGGCAATCGGAGTATGATTGCAAGACCAGAAGCCACGAAGGATGAGTCAACTACACGAACTGAGACCTCCAGCTCCTCCAACTACAGCACGATTCCATACACCTTTATTTGGTTGTCCCTTGAGTGCACACTCAAAATGTCACATAGTCTACCTGTAGGTTTGCATTACTTGACAACTCCCATGGTTTCCATCAATGCCTACAACTGCACTACTCCCAATGGACACCCGTGAACTGAACCACGTGTCAGATAGGTCAGGCGCCAGCAGCTGGAAAGCCTCTTACAACACTCACTGCACTGAGATTTAAATAACTTCAGTCCAGCATTTCCCCTGAGACTATGTTCATTTAAAGTGCAAATTACACAACAGCTCAGATAATTCTGGACCACTGCTTCACAAACACAAATTAGTCCATCATGAGGAACAGGCTTGTTTAGTAGTCAATCCTATAGAGCTCTGAAACACTTAGTCCCACTCAAGTTGATTCAGAATGAAGTCCTTGCTTTAGGATACTTTGCAGTTCTTTTGTAAAGGGGAAGAGAGACTAAAGCAGCCCTACATCATAAATACAGGGTGTCTGACAGCAGACAGCCTTGCACAGAAGAAGGCTGAACTTCGATCAAGCTACATCTTATGTAGCTTACCCATTTGATAGCAGTCCTTAAGCAAGATGAATGATCTGCAGACTTCATAGGGCACAGGACTGAAATAAACCTTATACACAGAATAGTTTGGATTAAGCATAATCCATTGTGTTCTGCCTGGATGATTCCAGGCCTGGAAACCATTGCCATGATATACAGGCTAAGGAAATCAGTCTGATCTTACACCTTCCAAAAGTATCCATGAATTCCTGAAACTTGTATACAGGTTCATAAAATAAATCATTAATAAATGACTAGGAAATAATCTCCAAAGACAGAGCTTGCAGCATTAATAAGTTCCATAGAGGAACCAAAAGATCAGCTCTCACGGAAAATACACTATATTCAAACTGATGTGCAAGACATACAACGCAACAATAATTTCAGTCATCAGAGGCAAATTAAGATTTACTCTAAAATTTGAGAATGTAGGATCAATTCTTAGCTACTTATATCCAAAACAAAGTTGGTTGATTCTTTCAGCACTTATCCTTTAAGCACTCATAGGGAGGAAAGACCCATCACAGGTTTCCTTGAATTCAAAGGGACCATTAAAAAGCAACCAGAGTGCACTGGTATTATTTGCAACTTTATCATCGTGTAAAAATGGACCAGAAAAATGGAACAGGAGAGAAAGCTGCCATCCTTGACAAAGGAAGGGGACAAGAGAACCACCCCTACATGCCACTTATATGGATGCAGCACTGGGAAGCTCTACAGAGGTCTGTAAGTGCGCTGACAGCGAAACAGCCTCTGCCCCAAGCAGTTCCCCCAGATGGAGTATGTCAGAACCCAGACAACATCAGCTTCGCTGTGTTCTCCAACAAGCCTGTCATGTCAGACATCAGTAACTAAATAAACGGAACCCCCATCCACAGCCCCCCAAGCTGCCCAACTTTCTGCCTTTAGCTTATCAGGATAGCAAAGCCAATTCAAATAAACAGGCTCATGACGCTCACAGCCTTCATGCATCAAGACCATCCATGGAATGCTTAAAAAAAAAAAAAAAAGCCCAACAAAAACACAAACCCTGCGAAAGCAGCCAGGCCTGCAGCCAAAATAGCTGAAGTTCCATTGCACGAAATACTTCAGCCATCCTGCTCACAGCAGGCGACTTCCTGCCCAGCATCAGCACAGCTCTGGGTGTCCGAGCTCCCCAGGGAGCCCCACAGTGACTGCAGCACAACCTGGGAGCACTAAGCCAAGCTCTTGACTGGGAGAGCTTGTGCTTTATCAGCGGTGAGAGGAAAAGAAGGGCAATGTTAACTACAAGTAAATGAGTGCTGGCTCTTCCCACGCTTTCCCTTTTCCTTCTGCAGCTTGAGATCAGGTTGCTTTACGTTTACAAGGGCACGCGTGCACCTGAACTGCTGGCTGTATTGATTTTAAACAGAAAAATTTATACTGTGGAATACATTTATAAAGCCAGAATCTTCCTCCCCCCACTCCCACCATACTCCATTATTACTTCTATTCATACTTTTAAATTAGACAATGTTTAACAAGGATGATACGCCAGTTAAAACAGAAGGCAGCCTGAGCATGCCATTGGCTGGTGTCTCCCCCAAAAAGTCAAACACCCACTCACCCAATTCAAACATCATTTTGCTGTCACCAGTTTGTTCTGCCCATGCAAATACCAACACATCTTTTCTCCCCTCACTTCCACTGGACAGAACAAAGAGCTCCACTGGAACCTGCCCAGCAGAAGTTACCATAAGGCACATAAAACTGCAGTGAGGATATACGGCGGGTCCTGCAGCCCCTTGGCAGCCAGATGTAAATTCAGCCTATAGTTTTGGGAAGCCAAGGAAGGAGAAGAGATACACCTACAGCTTACAGGAATACAAGCACAGAACACCACGTCCCAGTGTGCTGCACAGCAGTTTGATCTCAGACCACAAACTCTCAGGGACAAGGTCTGCCTTTAGCTAGATGCTATGCGAAGTGTGGTATGTTGTTGCACTGCATAAAGTATTCTCAAGATTGATATAACAAATCCATGCATTTTTAAGAATTCCTGTCAAGGTGCATTTTCTTTTATATTACTTCCTAAATCTCAGAAAGAAGCACTACCCCAATCATTTCCTTCCCTCTTAGGGAAATAAATCACAGCAACCCTTCCTTCACCTAACAAAGTCTTTGGGAACAGGCTCAAGTTCAGACTACACATACTTATTATTTGCCATTAGCTATTAACTCATACTCAGAGTGAACCTACACTACTTCCATAGTCACCTGCATAAACATGTTTTGTTAAGCCACAAATTTATGGAAAAAAAAAAAAAAGAATGACCATTACAGATCCATTTGGGCGACATCATTATCATTTCAGACTACAACCAAATCCCATTTTCCCTTCGCAAATTCAATTCCCATCAATAGCCCCATACATCAATGGCTGCTGCTGTTTGTGGCCTTATTTTTTACATTAAAAAATTGAAAGATTACTGTCAGTGTATAATAGGCAAACTGCATTTCCAATTCCCAACACATGTGCTTCAGGGGAAAAAAAAAAAAGAAACAAGGTAAAGGGAAGAAATGCAAATGAATGCACTGCTATCAGTGGTGTATTACCCTAGAGACATTGCCATCCTTCATATCTCTGGTTGGGTACTTCAGAGGAAAAAAAATGGTTCGATGTCATTCAAGCAAATTATGTTATCATTTTACTGAATATTAGTTTACTTCTTAGATTCCTGCTTTCTATTTCTATTTTATTTACCCAGGAGGCAACAAAACTAAGCAGAAATGTTCCTTTCCACATATGTAGTTTTTACCAACTTTGGTGAAATTTTTCACAAGACCAAAATGGGTAACACAAGGCAGGTTTCAGTTAAAGTGCTTTTCTTTCCAAACGATGAGGGGGGGGGAAAAATAAAAGGAAAAGAAAACTCCTATACGCATTGAAAAGGTTACACAACCTTTGGTATGCCAGTCCTTGTTTTGTGCCCGCTCCTCAGAGCAGCACAGAGCAATGAAATTTGCAGGAATCAAAACACTCCAGCTTACAGGAGAAAATTCCAGTACGTCTTTATTCCAGGCTGTGCTACCCAGCACAGTGTAACTCACACAAAAGCGCAGCACTGGCACTGCATGGATCACTCAGGCACACCAACTGGTCTCCTGCTGAACACTGGTGATGTGCTGCAATGCAACAGAGCAGCTCTGCAGAGCAGACAGGTAATCCCTGCCAATCACTTCGAGGGGCCGTTCTCACACCAACAGACAGATGATTCAGACGCAACTCCAATTAGTGCTAATTGTACTTCTCTCCAAGTCCCTCTGCAGCCAGAGATGACAGACTTCATACATGGTTCTTAATATAAGTGGCAACATTAATTTTGTTCACGTCAAAATCCTCCCAGGATGCAAATCTCTAAGCCTGGTGAGGAAGTTTACCAAGCTTGCTAGTAGCAGAAGGATCCTCTGTTGCTAAGACTTCTCTAAAAATATTCTTCTTTTCTGCAGGTGGCAAGCCTACCTGAATGGGAAAGGTTTGCTTTATAGGTTTTATAACCTTGAATTTAAAGAAACACAGCAGGAAATCTTAAAAGAGCGTGGCAAAGACTAAACAAGACAAAGCAGCCATGAATGGAGAGGTTCAGCGGTGCCCACTCTCACAGCCCACAGGGGCAGCATCTAAAGCTGCTCAGAACAGGCTGTGCCTCAAATCTCCTTAGGGATGTTTTGGGAGCAGAGTTTTTACATCGCGATTTCACACCAAACCTGCAAGCAGCAAAGTCCATCCACCAAAGGTGCTCCTAAGTCCATCTGTACAAACAGTGCCCCAAGCACTGACACGGCCCAACTGCTCCCAATATTTCACACCTTATCACGGTATGTAAAACAGCCATTGGTGTCCGCAGACAACAGGTTTATAAACAAGAAATGGAAGAAAAACTTGAAGTTTTTAACAATTAATTAAACCAGTTCTCATTACTTCAATTTCCATCTGCAATTATAATCATTTCCCATTTAAAATATCTACCACATTTTATTCTTAATTAAAAATTACATCCCTGCAATGAAGTGGAATATGAATTAACAATTCAAATGTTATCTATGCAAATTTGCTAGTCCTTTGATTCCCCCCCCCCCCCCCTTACGCAAAGTCATATGTAGGTCTATTTTTATTAAGCTTAACTTCACTCAGTGCCGTCTGCTCTGAACCGCACAGCCAGTATTTCATTCCAAGGACAGAAGTAAACTGTAAACAGTGCCATTCCTTTTCAAGCCTCGTACCATTCATTTAATAATCAATACATACGTGAAGAGGTATATTTTCAACATGATTTAAAAAAAAAGTTTTAAAATTGCTCAGATTAGACATTTTACACTTCCAATGACTTTAAGTCATTTCTTCAAGCCCCAGCAATGGAGAAATTAACAAAGCCCAGTAAAAACCCTACTTCAAATCTGCTTTGTCTATACGTAGATTTACTGTGACTTGACTTTGCAGTATGACTCTGTACCCCAACACTCCCATGGACGTATCTTATCCAATTTATTTTTACTTCTCTCTCACTGTTTTGAGCTTTCATCCCAAATTTAAAATTTCTCCTTGCTTCATCAGCCAAGAGCAGTCCTGCCTCAGATTCTCTGGTTCAACAAGCTCAACACAAAGTATTAATTCCTTCCAAGTATGCATCATCACTCACTCAACATCTCCTGCTGATTTCAAAGCTGTTTACCAACAACGCAGCACCGCACTGGTAGCTTCCTCCTTATTCTGCTACGTGTTTTAGCTCCCATCTTGTACTGAGTTTAAAATCCACCTAATAAGCAACTGTCATTAGAACAGAATATTCATGATTACATACATGTTGTGCTGATGCATGTGATCACTGCCTTGATCAAAGCTGCTCTGCTCCCGCAGCCCAGCAGGAAGCACACCTGCAGCAGAGAAGCAGCTGCACACCTGCATGCTGGGCTACTCCCAGCCAGCCCCCAACACACGGGCACTGTGACCACTGCCTCTGCACCCTGACACTGGGAAAAATTAAGGCATCATACAGTAGGCATTACTCTGCTGTACGGCAGCAGAACGAAGCTCTGCAGAATAGCAATTAGCCATGTCATTTCAAGGAAGCAAGCAAAGGTGTCCAGCTGCTGCACAGATAAGATCCACGCAGAGATCATCTCCACAGACCAGAAAGTGAATTTCTCAAGGTGCAGAGGGCAGCGCAATGGCTTCAAACTGAGTATGTATTCATAAGGCAATTAGATGTGTCAATATGAGGCACAAGAAAAACACACAATATCAGAACATGATCTACAGTTTACCAAATTACAAGGACGTATCTTCAAGTCAAATTACACAAACACAATTACATAAATTACTCTCTAACCTTCAAAGGAAGAGTTCTTCCTCGTATTCTATTAATAAATCCTAGCAAGACAAAGTTTGAATTGGTGCATATATTTCACTGGCTAGTTTAAAAACCTCTTTATTCAATGATCCTTTTCTGTCATAACCTCCATATCTAATTTAAACAGAGTGAATTCTCTTGCTATAGGTCTAATTTTCATTTAAGTTGCTATATCTTGTGCAAAAAGAAATATGTCAGTTGAGTGCAACAGATAATACACTCTTCTGTGCTGTAAAAGAGCAAAAAGTAGGCTGCTTATACACCCTAATATGAGGGCTGCTTTTTCATTATTTTTTTTAACCTTTTCTTACATAAAAGGCTGGGATGGCAGCAAGCACCAGATAGCACTCCTGTGTAATGTGAAAGCTATCTGTGACTTGGCTCAAATACTGACTCCTTGCTTTACAGACCTACAAAGACCTGCAACCAAAAAGGATTAGGATGTCTGTAGGCTGCTCCCCAGCACTATCCCCTTATCCTTCTCATTCTGTTAGAAGTAAGCACATATAAAGTCACTCTCTCTCTCTCTCTCACCCCTCCAATTATGTCATTTGTCTTCTGCCAACGTGGAGGGGAAAAAAAAAGAAAAGAAAGAAAAAAATCCTTCTATCCAGTAACATAATTGGACGTGTTTTAAATAGATAATTTAAACTTGGGAGGATGTTCATTTTCACTAAGCATCTCTCTCCAGTCTCCAAAACTGACAAACCCCTTCACCCGAGTGTGCCGTTCTCTAATTGTGACAGCACTGATATAATTCATTTCAAACAGTTGATCAACCCAGGGGGAGTACGAACGCCCAAATATTTAAGAAGGATGCCTTTCAAAATGAGAACTCAGACTTGCTAAGTTGGTTCTTGCATGATCAATAGCATACCAATACTATCAACCAGAAAATTGTTGCTTTCTTCACTGAAAAGAACTGCTTTTTCAGATGCTATTTGATGATTAGTGGATTTTTCTTTTTTTTTCTTTTTTAAACTCTCTTTGCCACTGCGTGTGAGTTTATACCAGAAGCTGGCTTCTCTTAGAGGAGAGCTATCTGATGAAAGGTGAATGGAGACACTACTTCTATTTGTCCTCTTTGAAGGCCGCAACCGTTCCTCCAGCTCAGTATCGACACTGACTTCATGATTATGAAGTTCAAGAGCAAGACTTATCCTACAGAGAATACAATGAAAGCTCCATGGGTACAGGGACAGCAGTAGCAGCTGCCAGGTCAGAAAGACATGAAAATGGAGACAGCCCTACAAAAGGCTTCTTTTTTGGAACTACATGGTGGGTCTGTAAACAGGTATATCTAAAAAGCATTCAGGCTATTAAAGGAAAAAACAAGCCAGACTTCTCTGATGGCGTAGCACCCATTGCCACTTCACACCCACATGCAGCTGAGCCCAGCTAAATGGAGCACAGGAGATGATGACTTCCTTTTTCTCAACAGCAACTCATCCCTGCTCACCTCTGCTGGGGCACGCAACACCCCACCCCAGCACAGCAGCACTTCTAAGCCCCATCAGTAAACCTGCAAGCACCCTGCTGAGTCAGTCTGGAAGGGATGAAACACAGCCACACCTCAGATCTGCTAACCAGTGTGTACCAAAGCTCCCACGTTAACCAAACCCACAAAGCCACACTCACACTGCTGAAAGAACACAAGAAGGAATCTCACAATGCACTTCTGACCAAAACAACACCTCTGAATGCGAGGTAACAACAGGATACCTTTGTGGTTGTCTCTTTTCCCTGCAGTCTTTTAAATGCCACATGTAATACAGAAATACAAGGAGCCAGGAAAGACTATGTACACGAGTACATTGTGATGAACATGGTCCAAACCATTCACGTCTAATTAGCTTTAATTGCATCTTCATCAGGAATGAGTTGGCTCTAAGTAAAACAAAGGAGTTCAGTTTGCCAGTCACAGGTGCAACGTCTTTGCCCTGGCCTTCATCACGAGGGAGGCAGGGCATTGGGTTCAGCCTTTCTGTAGCTGTCAGCTCCAACTCCAGTAACAAAAGCAAGAGCAACTCAACCTGGCGCAACATCCTGGAAGTGATGAAAATGCAGACTGTCATCTGGAGAAGTGGTGGTTACACACAAGCCAACTTCAGAGGGTATTTTTAGTGTGTATGTCCAGCTTCGTCATTTCAAAAACAGCTACAGCCTTTTCCACTGGCGACCTTTGCAGGGATACTGGAACATCAGGAGACATTGGGGTCTGCAGGGCCAACACAACCCACAGCTCTTAAATTCCTATTTATTCAGAATCAAGTTCAAACCAGGACACCAGAAAGCCCTAGGACTGAAATCTTACAACACACTGCCCCCCAAAATCAGCTGGGTTTTTTTTGCTTGCTTTTTTATTCATGTTGTTGTTATTTTATCCTTCTTCAAAATTATCATCGGATTCCCTCAATTATTTTTTATTTTATGCCTTTGGTAAATCACCTGTGATCTGCTCTATCATACCGTGCAATTACCTTCTAACTGTCACTTGCAGAATTCTCATGTCGCACGGTGAAAATTCCAGGCTTCACAAATACTTCTGGCACAGAACTGAAAACAGCTGAATTGAGGAAGGAGCAGCGAAGAAAAATATAGCTGAAGTTTGTATTAAGATACATGCTAGAATTGAATTGGTTTTCAGAACATCAGTACGTGCGTAGGTTGCTCTGAAAGTAACACTTCCTATTTATTTTCCTGGAAACTGCAACAGATGCAAAGAGCACAATAACACTACTTGATAAAGCAAATTCTCAGCGACAAAATGCTCTTTTCCAACATAGCCACCACCATTAGCTATGCATTTCTGCCAGAGATGAGCAAGAGCTTGTGTGCCGCCCTCACAGAAATTTGAATGGCCATCTGGAATGCGGTCTGTCTTCACCGTCATCACCAGTGCTGAAATGCACCACCCACTGCCTCACTGTGCTCACATCCACCGCTTGGCCTCCACAGACTTTCAGTGGCCACTGATGACTGCCAGTGGGTGCCATTTTCTCTGCTTGGAGGAATTCAGTAACACCCCTTTGCTTCACATGCACTTCCACGGCAGACACCATTCTGTCACACTGCCCCTCTGCTGCCATCTGTCCCACGGCAACAACATGCAACAGGACGCGGTTGGGAAGGTTCAGCCACTGCTGCCATACCAGCAACATCCATCTCTAATGTTGTGGGCCGACGGAACAAAACAGGAGGCCACCCTCGTAGTGTACAAATTCTTTTGCCACAGCTTTCTATTGCTTCTTCAGTCTCTTTCTGGAAACACTGAAGAAAATGAATAGCTGATAAAACAAAGCACAGTCAGGAAGAGGGAACAATCTGACTGCAGAAACAATTGCACAAATAGCTTGCTTCTTCACTGGTTTTAGTCATTGGAAAAAAAAAATTGTCTGTAGGTATTAGTGTTTGAAAACAAGCAATCTCCAGACATTTCCCCTTAATGACACAAACTGCCCAAACTGATGAAACAACACGTAAACAATAAAACATGAGTGCCACTGGAAGAAACTGCAATGAAATATCATTGTCCTTTATCAACATACCCTGTAGCAGATAGCCTTTTCTTCTCAACATTCCAGTAAATCACTCACTAATCAGATTTCATCTGACTCTGCACCATCATCTTCAAGGTAGGAGTCCACACGGAAGAGAAGGCTTTACAGACCAAAGGCAACAGTCTTGTATAAGCAATTACATGTAACTATACAGCCTAGCCTTTCACCATACTGGTTGAACTCTTTGTGTAATGTCAACAGGTGCTGGCAACCAGACGTCAGCACAATTATCAGTTCCCTACTACTCAGCAAAGTAGCTTCGTATGTTCTTTGAAGAAGACTTCTTCCAAAAAAAAAAAAAAAAAAGAAACAAACACCTAATTTCATAATTTCATCTATAAGCATGATTCAGACGCGTTATCAGCTCCCAATTCAAAATCAGTTCTACTCTACTACAACATTTGCTGAATACTCCCTCTAATACACCCACTACCTACTTTAAACGGAAGAAATCTATTCAGGTATACAAATCCTCAGCTTAATCACCATTATGTCAAGTTTTAAAAGCAATAGTATTCATACACAAATATATTAGAAATTCTTCACTCCAAGGATAATGAGGCACTGCCACAGGCAGCCCAGAGAGCTGCAGGAGTGTACAAGGCCAGGTTGGGTGGAGGTTTATGCAATTTGATACGATGGGAGGCAACCCTGCTCAGGGCAGGGGATTGAAACGGGTCCCTTCCAGCACAAGACCTTCTATGGTTCTCCAAAGCAGTACAGAGCACCTTGAATGCTAAACTGGTACCTAAGACCTGGACAGTAAACCCTGCATAAGCATAAGGGCCCAGCTGTGCAGATCAGAGGTCCTTGCTGTAGGCAATTACAACACAGCAGGAAAGCAATACTTTGGTTCCTGCTGGATTTTGCTTTTGCAGCAAGGAAGATGGCTCAGGAACTCCCAAGGCAAAGGCAATGACAATAACCACGAAGAACTCTCAGTGGAAGACAGCAGAGAAGAATGAGCAAAGGAACACCAAAGCAGCGTTCTAAAGGTACTGCCAGTTCTAAGTAACAGACACTTCTGCAGCCTAAGCTCCTTCTGAGGAGAAACTGCAAGTATTAGAGATGCTCATTGTACTACCCTTACAGTCCACCTGAAACACTTCTGAAGCTTTTCTTCTGACATGCACAAAACCAAAATACTAACAGATTCATAACCAGCATGGTACTCCTGAAGCATCCTCCCAGAAGGTAAGAGAACAAGAGTCAGGAAATGCCATCAGGTGAGCAGGCCTCTCATGCAGTGCACATGAAATGACAGCAAAGGCTTAAGCAGCAAAACAAATTCAGCCTTCTTCCCTTCATTTGCAAGCATGAAAACTAGCACAAGGGTCTGCAACAGTTTTTGTTGATGCTGCTTGTATTGATCGCAGCAGAAGTCACTGAAAAGAACCAAAGGATGCAGTGAACAACCCATCACCTTCCTTCAGCAGACGGGAAGTGCTATTGTCTTGGATCTTTTATTTTGCTCAGTATTGCATGGCCCAGGTGGTCAATGAGAACAGAAATAGCGTTCTCTATTTATTTCCAGCTCATCAAGAGCACTCTCAGTCAGGTCCACGAGCTTCAGTATTATTTCCAAGGACTGTAATCAAATGTAGCAGATTCCAGGACAGCCACTGTTTCAAGAATAGAAGCAAAAAGGCAAATCAAAACACAATTCTTGTCACTCACGCTCTGTGTACATAGATTAAAAACATCCAGCTTCAAAAGAAAGCGAGCATTGCCTTATTACAGTGGGTGCTCATAGTCTCTTCAGTTCAGCAGAAAGCTGAACTGTCAGGTAAATTAAAAACCAAAGATCAGAACGGAATTATTTAGCAAGTGAACTTGTTACCAACAGAGTGCAAATGAGACAAGCCAGAGCTGTTACCCACTGACAGCACGCATCCTACAAGCCTCACATGTGCCTGGCACTGCACACAGCCTACACCCAAAGCGCCTGCTGATGGCTCTCAAGTACAGAAGCAAAGAGGGGAATGTAATCTCAGACCACAGAAATAAAGAGTCATTGATCAAGATAGCAATCAAAATAGTAAAGTGTGAGGGTATAATCAGAACTACCATGAACATATAAGGCTGCTCAGGCCCGATGCAAAAAAAAAAACAAACAAAAAAAGCTTTCTTCCTAGTGTTTCATCTTGAATACTAATTGTCAGAAGAGAAAAGATCACACTGCTTAATGACACAAAATGCTTGATGTGAAGTATTAATCACCTTTTGACAGAGACCTGTTTGCACTGTGACATTATCTGAGCGACAAACTCCACCTTGGAATTCACTTCTAACAGGTGTTATACTGTGTGGACAATTCACTTCTACCTTGCATTACTGGACCACTGTGTACCAGGTCTGCTCCTATTTTTAAACACAGCTGGCTTCTTGGCACGTAAGTGTAAATTCTTGTGTGATTTTAAGTCATTAGTTACATTAAAAAGAAATCTTTTGCTGTTTTGAAATCATATTCACACAGTTCATGCACATATCTCAAGTTCCTTTCAAGGGTGAGGGAAACATGCTCTTCATCAGTGTCATGTAGTTATTAATTACGTTTTGTTCCTATAAAACATTGCTTTAGTAGCAACTTAAAGGAATAGACTCTCACTTTGATTGCCAGGGTAACCAGGTCTGCCTCTTCATGCCTTTTGTTTGCCCTCTCATTGATTCATTAACATATCTCAGCAAAAGGAAGTGGAAGCAAAGGAAAATGTGAGAGAAAACTGAACATGAGATTAAAGTAACAGGTAGACTCAACACTCAGGAGCTTCAAAGAAGGAAGGTTAAATGAGACTAAGGCCCTCTGAAAGGTTCTAGGATTCAGGATTAAGAATTTTAAGAATGCTTAAACTATAAGTGCACTATAAACACTGGCCCAACAATGCTACGCACCCATCTTCACATCAACAGGTTGAGCAAACACCAAAAGCTTCCACATAAAATCATCTTCTTCTCCACAGCAGGTGGTCTGCCCTTTCTGAGAACGCTTTTTCTTAAGACAAACTAACTCTTCCCATCAGATAGCAACAACGGTGTCAGCAAGCCTTGCCAGTGAAAGCTGAACCTCCATCAGCTGCCATCGAGGGCAACCATTACACAGCAGTGTGCTCATCTCTGTCCATTCAGGAACCCCATGCTGCAGGCCAAAGAGGGCCATTTCGTGCAGCCTGTGATCAACCTACCAGCACAGCAACACATCCTGTTTTGGACTCCTCATCACAGCGTTACCTTCAGACTTTTACTCTAATTTTATGCCCTGGTTTACCACTGCTTTATCTGGGAAGTACCAACAGTGCTTCAGTCTCAATTCCATGCTGAATTTGACCCAGGTTAATTGTTATTGCTGGCAATCTGCTAGCTGTGTGGTAAAAGAGCCAGCTGACAACATGACAACAGCTTCTTACATGAATTAGTGAGATGCAGACACAACCAAGCCAAGGACTGAAGGCATAAAGATCCAGACTCCAGCTTTTCCACTGGAAGCCATCCCTGCAGAGTGCTGCCCAAGCACGCCAGGGGAAGCCTGTGCTGCCCTGCCAGTTCTGCTCTCCTGGGTCACAGCTACCCATTCAGCATAGCTTCCCAAGCATATGCTTCCTTTCCAGCTGGTTTTAAATTACTTCTAACTGCCAAATATTCTTTACTGCATTTACTTCCCAGCGATGATTTAAAATAAATGTTTATTTTTAAATCATATTTGACATTTTATTAGGTACACTGGAAAATAAACCCATTCCTACATATGCAAAAATTAGGAATTAATGAGGTCTGGCAATTATCTTGATGGAATGAACCAAGTGACTTAGTCGCACATACAGAGTTTTACTAGAAAAAAAGCCTGCTCCGGTAGTTTAAAAACAAATGAAATTGCTTCTTATTGATTTTAATTTAGGTTGAAACACTAGCTGTCTCTCCAACAAAGCCAGAAATGGAAACAACTATAAATGAGTACAAGACGCGATAAGATCGACAGATTCTCAGCCAATCTAGTATAGAGATGACCTCCAGCTTAGATGGTAGTTAAAATATGACAGCACATGTATGGATCGATAAATAAGTTTGCATTTGTCTCAGCACCAAATGCTGTGGAGATGCATGTCTTTTTCTCTTTGTTACTCTAAAACGTTGTCCAATTAAGCTCCACTGATTTTTCTTACAGATCGTCTAGATTCTAATTTACAAATAAAATCAAGAGAAGCAATTAAATGTTAAGTACTATCAGCATGTTTCCCCAAGTGATGCACATGTGCAACAGAACAGACGTAGTCCAATTTTGATACAGAAGGCCAGGTTACAAATTGAAATACATTTGTATTATCATTACTTGCAGGCTTCACGCTCTAGCAAGTAGGAATGCTGGGCACCACGCTCCCCTTCTGTGCACAGCAGAGGCTGACCAGGAGCTCACGCAGCCTGCAGCAGATGCACGTAAATGTTATTTCTGCAAGCATGGACTCAGAGTAGGAGCAGCTCAGCGCTCGTGGTGAAGGAGCAACCAGGTGCTAAAGGGTGCACGGAAAGAACGCGTACAGCACTGACTGATGCTGGAAGGGGCTTCTGATTACAGCCATCTAGGCTATCACTTCTAATGCCAGTGAAAGCCTTGCTGGCAAGCTGCCCCACAATTCCTCCAGCTCCCAAGGCTACACACAAGGCCAGGGCCTGGCCCACCCTACTCTCCTCCTGAAGCAGGGAGGACATGCTGGCTACAATCAACAACAATCAAGTTTATGAACCTTTCATCATCCCAGAACTTGATCCAATATTAGCTGATAGCAGCGGATCAGATCTTATCAGCAGATTTTGCTGTAGGTCCAAAGGTTGGAACATCGGACTCCCTGACTTCCATCAGCCATAGAGATCTCTCCCTTCGCAGACGGGATCATGTTAACAGAAGGAAAAGCGATCTACCCTCCCCATCTGGTGCACAGTACAGCTTCCCCAAGACAATCATGGGGAAAAGCTGGAAGCATCCAAGGAAGGACAGCTTAGTGGAAAGAGGGTCACAGCAACAGGGCGCATCTCCTGACCCTCACAATCAGCTCAATACCTGCTGTGGGGGGAACCACACAACAGAGCAAAAGAAATTTAAGACGTTAAGATCACGGAGAACTACTGTTAGAGTGATCTGCCTTTGTAATGGTAAAGTTGCCTTTCCAGCTTTAGTGAAGTCACTTAAAAAAAAAATACAGAGATCTATTCAAAGAGTTTATTAAAATGAAGCTAAAAACAGCAAGAATTAGTGATCCAAGCCACATCCAGTGAACAGCAGACTATTTTGTTCAGCACTGGCTCTGATAACCATCTAGAAGTCATGCTACGCAAACAATCAACGTGAGCCTTCTTGCTGTGGCAGAAAAATAGGCCGCTAGAAATCCTTGGACAAACAGAAAGGGCAGCAGCATTGTGCATACAAGATACGAGTAAGAGCCATGCTTAGCTCTGGCGTATACCTTCCTAAAAATAAGTTGCATAAAAACCTGGAGAAAAGTTAAAGAAAAAAAAAAAATTAAAAATTATTCAAAGGCTGGATAAAATCTGACAGCAAGAGGCTTGTGCAGCTCAGGTCACTGAGTTAATCAGAAGGACACTGTGATATGGATTGATTGCAGTATGTAAGTACTTTCATGGGAAGAAAATACCGGAGGGCTCTTTCAACTGGTAGAGAAAAGTAGAAAAGATACAGAACAGTTATTAACACAGCTCTGTGCATGCAGGTTGAGCTTTGCACCTAACATCCACTCAGTTACTGCAGAATGATAATCACAAAATATTTGCAGTAACCACTTGTTTAGCTTATTCATTTTTGGTGGCTGTTTTATTCATTGGAAAGAAGTTGGGTCTGGCTTCAAAACAGGCATAAAGCAAATAATTCCTATTAAAGAAAGGTATCTGTTGAAAGCAAATCTCACACCTTCCTTTGCAACAGTCACAGCTTTGGTCAAAGAACAGAGCACAGCCCACCACAATGACTCCAAAGGCTGCTGTGCATGATGAGCATCCCTCCAGAAAGGCAGGATTTTAACAGAAGGACTACACATCTCAGCTTCTCACCCAAAGAATCACACAGACGTGGTTCTACATTTCATCACACAGCAAAAAAAAAAGACTCCCCACGAAGTACAGAGATTGTACCAAAACCGTGGGCCTTTGACAAAGGCAGCCCGTGGAAATACTGTAAAGAACACACACAACCATTTTTCAGAACAATCACAGGAGGGCTTTGGTACAAATCCTCACCTGACAAAAACTGCCACCGAAACTGTAGCATCAACGGTGCTACAACAATTTGCAAAAGCTGAGGACGTACCATTATGTTAAGATAAAACACTGTAAGCTTGCAACATTTTGCGCCCCAGGTTTACAAAGATAACAATGAATTAATTCACAGTAAACAAAAGAGAAGCATTTTACAATGGGTAAACTTGTAAAAAGCCATTTAAAAAGTCACAGCTTCCAAGAGTACTGTCACCAAGCCTGTGTTTTTAACACTTACTTAAATAGCTAAAACTGCATAAAGGTGTTGAGCTGGAACACAAACAGATCTACAGAAGCCATATAATCTGATGCAAAACCCTGGGGCAAAAGAAGAGAAGGAAAATAAACAACTAATTTTAGGACCTGAATACTCCATTAGCAATTCTCACCAATTAAAAGATGATGCAACTGCTGTCAACGAGCAAATTTTAGTTGTATGTTGTATTTAAATCTGTGTTTAAAATACAAAACACACAGGCTCCAGCACTTTAATAATAAGCTAGTTACTTGTGGCACTGAGGCCAACAAGCAGAAAAGTTCCACCCTACCTCTCCCATTCCATCTACAAATGGATGCAATGTTTCAGAGACAGTTATGCCACACAGACTTTGTTTCCACTTTGACTGGAGCACAACCTTACAACAGTCTCCAAGAGGCTGCAAGAACAGTAGGAATCTAAATACCAATGAAAGGCAATAGAAAAAATAATAGATAAACTCATGTGTGATAGTAACATACATCTGAACTTAATTATTTGAAAGCTACTTCCCATCTTTGCTGTCTGGACTTGAGGTTTCCCACTGGAATGAGACAGACAACATATCCAGCCACAGAGAATGAAGATGCAATAGGCTGAGGGAGGGAGCAGTCTCACACAGATTCACAAAGCTGAGGCTGATTTGGACACCCATCCACTGAAAACAAATAACACACTAAACTTGCTCTAAGATGATATGTACTTTAGATACCTTAAAACAGATGCAATAGGAGAGCATCATCTAAGCATACCAAACAGTGACTCAAAGAACAGTGGTCCTTGGTGCTGCAGGGGTTTCTGCACGGACATCTTTCTGTTTTGGAAATCAAACAAGGTCCAAAGAAAGCAAGTATCAGGACAGAAGAGTTTCTGTGTGTACTTCTTCAGTAGAAAAACAGCTTATTGAGTGTGCAGGGTACAATTGATTTTGCCTTCCTATTTTGCTTGCTTACTCGCCTCTGCTTGCAGCAAAGGCCTCTTCCACCCTGGGACAGCCAACCCTGCTTTCCTACCAGCCTGACAGAAACCAGCTGCTGAACTCCAGGTCTAAGACAGCAGACTGCTAAAAAACAATCCAAATGGTAGATGCTTTTGCAGGAGCTAACAGCCAAGGCAGTGCCGTGACTAAGGTAGGTATTAGGCTATTTTAGGTTATTTTCAGTGTCACTCCCCAGCCTCCTGCCAGGACAAAGGATAGAAGAAGTGGAGGAGGGAAAACTGAACAACTGCCCGCTTTGCTTGCAAAGGGTTATCAGATAGCTGCCCCTTAGCATCAGCAGAACAAACCAGCTCCAACAGAAGAACTGTAACAGACACATTTTATTTCTAAAAAGAGAACAAAACAGCTGCCACAAGACCAAATAACATCCCATGTTCCGCTTCAAAATACCAACGCAGCTCTTCAGAGCTCAAGGTCTCATTCATTACCTATCTGCAAGCTGAGAAAAGGATTTTTCAAAGCAGCTTTCCCCAGCTAAGCATCCAAGTCTCAAAACACCTAGATTTTCTTTAGAAAGGCCTCCATGCTATGAATGCAAAGTCCCTTGAAGCAGACACTGGCACACGATAAACATATTCAGGCATCACTGCAGCGTTTATGCACAGAAAAACTGCAACACCCACGTCAATTGAGATTTCGTGTGTCAGTTCTGCTGGCAGGTGCACGATGCGGTCAAGTTCCAGGTTCTAGAAAATGGCTCATCATTATTCAAATGACTTGATAATTAAGAACACTAGTACTTCAACTCCCAAGCAAGCTTAGAGATGCATAATAAAATCACATTAAAAACAACAAGGCCACGTACCAGCTGATTTTACTTCAACCATAGCTCTCTCAAAGACTAATTCAAATTGCCCAAAGGTGAGCCTATTCAGCGTAACAAAGGCACATCTTAGAGTGATTGCATCAACGTCTATTTTTTTCCCCCCCCACCATGTTCTCCTTCCTCCCTCAATCAGATGTGGAGATAATTCCCCTCCGCTGCTTCTCAAGAGTACTGCAAAGAACCAGAGAAAAGGAAAACCAAAACAGCGATACCCACGGAAATATCTCAGTACCTTCACTGTTTTGCTCACATTCTGTGCCCCCATTCATCTGTTCATTTTCTGGGTGGGAAGTGTCTCTGCTTAGGCTACCAACATATTATAGCTCAAGGCAAAACAAACAAAAAATAACAAACAGGAATCCACTGCACCCTACAAGCTGTTCATAAACAAGGAGTGTACACAGAAAGGCAAGTACCTTGAGGCACAGCCAGTGCAGCCCTGGTTACCCAAGGATACACCTGTCCTCAATGCAGTAGGGTTAGGCTGCTGTGTGTGTGAGCAGTGCTGGGAGGGAAGGACAGAAGGAAGGAAGGAGCCATACTGACTTACCATGGGTCAGGTACAGCAGGAGTCTAGTAGGCTACATGGATTAGAAGCCCCAGCATTACCACAAGCTACCAAGTGATGGGAAAAGTAAATGATGGGACAAGAGGAAATGGCTTTCAACTAAAAGAGGGGAGATTGAAGTTAGATGTCAGGGAGAAATTCTGTACTCAGAGGGCGGTGAGGCAGCAGCACAGCTGCCCAGAGCTGTGGGTGCCCATCCCTGGAGGTGCTCAGGCCATGGATGGGGCCCTGGGCAGCCTGAGCTGGTGGGGGCAGCCAGCCCACGGCACGGGGTTGGAGCTGGGTGGGCTTTGAGGTCCCTTCCAATTTAAGCATTCCGTTATAATTATGAAAGCACATGCTCATTGCCATCCTCTTTCTCTGCTCTGCTTTCAAACACTCCACATCTCCACCAAGCCAACACAGGCTGATTCCCCATGGCAGTCCATGGAGTCACATCCCTGCCAGCCCAGAGCAATACAACTTGGACCCACAGGTTTCACTTGGAAGAAACATCAACAGGTTATGAGGTGAAGAAGGGAAACTTCTGTAAAGGTACACAGGTAGCTAAAGCAGTCCTCAGAAGAGATATGTAAAAGCACAAACTAACCCACATAGGGCACACCTACACCCTCAGATGCCTGAACACCTTTCAAGAATTCTTGTTTTCAGGTGAGATTCCACTTTCAAAAATACTTAAAGTTTGATTCTAGCCAAGTTTAAGTACCACAGCATGTAAATGTAAATAACTACAGGTTGGTCAATGCACAGCAACTCTGATCTTTAAAAATGGAAGGACAGCAACTTGGGCAAACAGAAGTAAGTATCATTTTTTCCATAATATCACAGATTAATGTGATGTATTAGCTAAAGAACAGTGCTATTACAGTACCCTTAGGCTTTAGATCACATCATGCCACATGTTCATTTGGCTGCTAAAGAGCAGCAACCAAATGATGAGCATTTTTTCCAAGGATAGTAGAGATTAATAGTCTGAAGTCATTTCTTTAACTTAACCATGAAACCTAAACACTGAATTTAGAGCCAACTTTAATAACACCATTTCAGAAAACCCCAAATTAGTCCTTGGGTGCTGATCAAGAGGTGAACAGGGTCCTCACTCTTGTCTGGATTTGCTGTAATTGGATACAAACCCCAACCAAACTCGAGCATCTTGATAACAGCACAGCTTTAACTAAGGGCACACATATAACTAAAGACACCACTTCCCTCACTAAAGAAACAGAAGCTGTGAGCAAAGCCACCACCCTACTGAAATCAATAGGTGTTTTCAGCAATTTCTACGGTTCCCAAATCTCCCTGTGCTTCTAGTTCTAGGTTTAGAGGGCGAGCAAAGACCTTAACACTGGTTTCTTTTTTGAGCTGCACTAAAGCACTTTATTTCCCATCACTCAGCTGTTCCAGCTCTCAGGCAGAGGAGCAGAGGTGACAGGGTAACCCTTCACAGAGCTCAGCAGGCCCCGTCTGCTCAGCAGAGATTCTTAGTGCAATATAGGAGGGACAGTGAGCGACAAGATAGCATCTCTGCACTACACCCACAGTAAGAGCCTCGCTGCTCTGATCAGAGCACACTTTTTTTTTTTCTAATTTAAAAATCCTTCTTCCCCATTTCCTAGTGAAAAAGAAGAGGAACTAAGGCATGGGAAAACAGCCAAAGATTCCCACACACACAGGCATGAGCTTCCTTGCCTCTCCCAAGCACAGCAGCATCCCCAGCCTGAACACACACAAACCTGAGTCCCTTCAACGCCCAGATGTGACTAAATCCCAGTTCCCCCTAACTTGCATTCATTTACTTTCTAGAAGTGCCTCCCCTCCACAAGGCCTCTTGTTAACTTCCTTAACTTCAGGGTCCTCTCGCTGCTCTCCGGCTGCCGGTGCAGACAGCTCTTCTGACTGCCTGAGGACCCCGGAAAGCCACATCCTGGCTGTGCTAACCACAACTCAGCTCCTGCAAACTGCACGGACAGCCAAGCTCTCCCTGAGCTGCCCCCAGAAGCGTGCCAGCCGGCCGGGCTCACACAGCCTGGGAAGGCTCATTCAACATTCTTTATCTGCAAGGACTCCATTAGCAGCTTCCCGGAATGCAAAGTGTATTTTAAGAAGGCACTGAAAATAAGGGATAATTAAAATGTAAGAAGTGTCATCTTCATAAAAGCCACAGGACTAAATAAAGTCTTGGAGGGCCCTCTCCTGTACGTTCCGTATTTCTCTACGTGCACAACACACCTTCCTCTGCAAAACCTTGAGCAAACAAAGGCAGTCCTCTCAGCACCTTGACAGAACAGCTAAAGTAGCGTTTGATTAGTTCATAAGAAAAGCTCTGAGGCTATTTTTTCCTCCAGGCAGAAAACAGTTACAGCAGGATTACCTCTCGACTCAAAAATATGAAGACACAAAAATCCAAAACCCATTTACAGACAAGCACCAGGAGGGCGACAATTTCATTCATTAAGACAGAGCTAATCTAGGTTTGTGCATCTTGTCAAAGGAAACACCAACAATTATCACCCAGAGATGACAGGACTGTCACAGCAACAGCCACAGATGCACAAAGGTGCACTTCTTCCTTTACAAGAACGTATTTATCTCTCAGCAGAGCACTGAGAAACTACATAGAAGGGTATCACAGCAAGATTACTATTTACATCTTACTGATACTTGGTGCCGTGAATTTAGATTAATGAGCAAACAGACCCCATGGAAACAGCCTCTTCTACCTTGTCTTGGTTTGATTTATTAAGCAATGCAATTACCAGTGACAAGCCCACAGAGAAACGCACTGAACTTAACACTTCAGGAACAGCAAAACCTTACCTGTTTGTGCAACCAAAGGGACAGAAACACACCTAACTACACCATGAGCATTGACAGCAATCCTAATGAAAGAACACTGCAAAGCCTTGTTTGGAGAGTGGTTCCTTTATTTTTTTTTTTTTGAAGAAAAACTACCCTATGTGTTTCTTCACAAAGTGAATTAGAAGGGAGAAAGACAGCGACTTCTTACATTTGCAGTGAGCTGGATTCAAAGCAGAAGGGGGGAAAGGTGCTTGTTGCTTAGCACACCAAATAGCAACACTTGAGCTCCGCGGGAAGCTGTATGAGAGGAACTGAAACACTCGCAGGAGACACAAAATGGTTAATAACGGCTGGGATTCCCCGCCAACACAAATTCCAATGATTTGCCATTGGATGCTGTCAGCACCAATGTCCTGTTCCAGTCCACTGAGATCCTCCCTGCAGCTTCCCTGCCTCCGGCATCTCCCATGCATGATCGGAGTCCAGAGCGCATCTACCCCTCTCACACACACACACACACACACAGAGGCACCCCAGGAACTGCAGCTTTTCAGGATAAAGCATGAAAGAGCATCAGAGTTACTGTGGTCTGACATGGTTTTCTCTGGACGAAGGATAAATGCAGCCTGCACAACAGCCTGCTTCCCAAGCAAACCCTTAGCGATGGACAGCCCCGAGACAGCCCCAAGTATTACACAGCTGTTTTACAGCTCTGGCATTGAAGAGCTCACCTACACACAGTGAACAGACACAGACCTGCCCCCCCCCCCCCCCCCCCCCACCCCCCCCCAGTAACCAAACCACAATGCAAATATTAGCAGGCTCAAACGCCACTGATCAAAATCTGCAAGTCTCACAGTATTGTCACATTAAGCCTACATCGCAGCTTGTTTTCCTCAAGCATGCCTAGAGCCTGCCTTCTAGATGTAATTACTGTGCAATATATATCAGAACCAGAGAGAAAGGCTTC
The DNA here is from genome assembly GCA_035772895.1 of Perdix hodgsoniae. Taxonomy (NCBI): domain Eukaryota; kingdom Metazoa; phylum Chordata; class Aves; order Galliformes; family Phasianidae; genus Perdix; species Perdix hodgsoniae. The sequence continues at coordinate 1,055,860 of JAPSGF010000029.1, read as the reverse complement.
ACTCTGAGGGCTGGAATTGAGAAGAAATCAATACAAAGGAGATAAATGTTTCTTCAAGAGCTGCAGAGGTATTAACCCTCTCTCCAGCTTATTTTCTTCTCGCTTCCAATCATTTTAGCATCTGAGAAGCTGCTGGAAAGACCGGGATGTGGCAGCTCTACCTGCTCAGCTCCGCACTTGAGGTTAGAAAAAGAAATCAAAATGAAGTGCATTTTAAAAAATAATAATAATAATAAAATAAGTGGAAGTTGCTGCGACGCTTTGAGAAGTGCAGCCTCGCTCCCGCCGGCACACGCGGAGCAGCCCACGGCCGGGCAGCGGCTGCAACACGCGGGAGGAACCGCGGGGCCACGACCCACGGATGGTCCCGCACCGAACGCACGGCGGGGAGCGCAGCCCACCGTGACCCCCACGGGGAGGGCGGCGAAGCCGGGAAGAGAATAAAGAAACCACGCGGGGAAGACAGGCTCGGGATGGAGTTAAGGCGTTTTCAGGACGACCCCGAGGAACGGGGGCAGCCCGGCGCACGGCTCTGCGCTCAGCAGCCCGCGAGCGGGCGGCGCGGAGCCGAGGGGCCCGGCGGCTCAGCCCGAAGCAGCGCGGCCCCGCGGGGGCAGCGGCGGCGACAGAGCGCCCCTGGTGGGGAGCGGCGGCACCGCGGCCCGAACCGCGAGCTCCCCCGGGCCGGGGGCGCTGCCGGGGCCGCGGGTCCCGAAGCGGAGGGAGCGCGGAGAGGGAGCGGCGCTCGGGCGGGCGCGGAGCGCGGCCGCCGCATTTCGGCGGAAGGTGCGGGGGGGGAACAGCGATGCGCCGCCGAGAGCGCGGGGCGGGAAGGGGCGGCAAGGCGCCGAGCTCCGCAGCCTGCGGCCCGCATCGCCGCTTCCCGCGGGGCGCGCGGTGTCAGCCCCGGCGCGGAGCCGGAGCGCAGCTCCGCAACCCCGCCAAGGTCAGCGAGCGGGGCAGCTCCGCGCACGGGAGCGGGGCGGGAGGGCTGAGCACCGCGCGGAGCGAAGTTTGCGGCGGGGGAGAGGAGGAATCGGGGCGCCGGTCCCGCGGCTCGACGGGAGCCCTCGGGCAGCACTCCGAGAACGGGGAATAGCCCGGGGACCCCCCTCGGGTCGCCCCACGCCGCGGCGACCGCGCTGCAGCGGGGAGAGGGGAGCGCGGCAGCGCGGAGATCAGCGCCGGCGCTCCCAGGAGCGCTGCCCGCAGCACGGGGAACGCGGCCTCGGGGCTCCCGCCGGCAGCACGGGGGTCGTGAAGAGCGGGATTCCCCCCGCACCGCCGGGCGCTCTCACTCACCGGGGAAGCACACCACATCATGGAGCACGGAGCTGGTGATTTTCAAGAAAAAGATCCACCAACACGGTTGCAGTAGCCTCCGCATGTCCAAAGCCGCACATCGAAAGAGGGGAGAGGGGCTAAAACAATTAACGCACAGGGAGATTTGGAAAAAAAAAA
>JAPSGF010000029.1:922845-1047601 GCA_035772895.1 Perdix hodgsoniae | reverse complement strand
TCTACATGGCTTTCCTTTGCCTTACTCTGCTGCCAAAGATCAGTGTCGTGAGCACGAACTGCCTGTCAGCAAACAGCCTTTTGCTGGAGTTCATCCTGTCTTCTCCTGGTGCCTTGTCTAAAACAAGTTTCTTGGAAAAGATGCTGTTCAAAAAGTTGAATAACCAATAATCCATACCCTTGAAAGCTCACGCCCGCCAATGCAACAGAAATTATTTTCATTTGTCTTTACAATTGTCATCAAATATATCCACCATGGCTGAGCACAACTCCACTGACATAAATAACTGGGCATTCACTTTGTTGGAACCACACTTGGAACTGAGACAAAGTTTTGCCAATGCAAGGAGGGATATGACCAAATACCCCATAAATGCAGTTGTCTATGTTAATTTCTAGTGTGTTTTGCTACTCTGGAAGTGTTGTAAGACTGTACTCTTATCTTTTCTACCCAGATATCATGTTCATGATGCATATCTTTGTGCCATCAAGGTCTGGTGGTTACAATGCACTGTGCTCTCAGCTACTGTTTAGGAGAGTTTAAAACACTTTAGAATTTCAGCATCTGTTTTATGCTGATTTCAAGAGGAGAATGGGAGAAGAGGGTGCCAAGTTACTGAGAACAACAAACACTTTGGGTCAAATTCTTCTCTCATCTATGCTGGTGTAAATCTAATGTCTCTTCATCGAGCTGGCAAGTAGATTTAAGCCAGTATGATATAGGGCAGAGTCAAGTCCTTTAATTTGGAAGAACACAATTACTTCCTCTGGCTCAAGACCAAGAAAATATATTTATAAAATATACAATAGATAGTAGAAGAAATTTTGTTCAGTTATCTTTATGTAGATAATGCATAAAAGCACTCTATTTAGGTCTGAAAACTAGGCTTTCAAATCTGATCCTAAAAGAGGAACGTTTATCATGAATGCTTGAAAGAGGAGTACAATTAAAAGTTGTTTAGAACCTTAAACTGTTCATCAAAATGAACTTCTAATTCCAGATTTTAAAATAGCTAATGGTGTACAAATAGATTTTAGCATGTATTAAAGGTATCGTCTTAAGAAATGTTGTTGAGGAAAAAAAAAAATGTTGTAAGATTAATTACAGAATTACAGCAAAGAAATATGTGACTTCATAACTCTTCCCAAGGCATCGCAGTTAGTAAAATATTACAGGTTTTGTTTTGTTTTGTTTTGTTTTCCCTATAGCAGAAACACAACAGAACAACGTTTTTCTTGAGCGATCAACATTAATTGCAAACGGATGGCCACTTCTGAACGTGGGCGTCTTCGCAGGGCCACATTTAATTATATTAATGGCCAATACATCAGCATGCCCGGTCCGGCAGCCCGGCTGGTGGAGCCGCTGCAGTGGCATTGGCCGAAGCAGTCGTGCCACACGGGGGAGTCTCTCTGCATGCACAGGAAAGTTCCTCTGCTTCATAAATCACTCGTTTTGAAACCTGATTTCTCTGTACTGCGGCGTTGTCAGTTTGTCTGAGAGATAACGCAAGAGCTGCAACACTTGGCAGGGTAAAACAAAGCCTAAACTGCGATGTTTCTATAAATGAATTCCTTATAAGTAAGGGAGAATAGGGTTTTGTTGGTGGGGAAACGTGTGTCAAGCATGATTCTTGCCAAGTTGCTGTTATTTCCGTGTGGAATGGTTCAGAAAAAGATTGAGCTATTTGAGCCATCAGCTAACAAAACACTTCAGATTTTATTTGATCTTTTAGAAAAACGGAGGATGTGGCACGTTCAGTGCGTGGCATGACATGGCAACACCTTACCTCAGAACAGTGAAAATGGAACAACAGTGCCGGGGCAGGATTAGGCCGTTTCCACATTCCATTTTTCACTGCGAGGTGGCCTTCAGCTGCATCAGATCATCTTAATGAGCTTTCTCCTGGATTTTCATACATCATTCCTACGACCTCACAATGCCACAGAGAAGACTTCCTTTGCCAGCTCATTGTCACCTGCTACAGATACAGACTGCAGCTAGCACAATGTGCTATTATCCAGCAGAACAACCTGTACTGACAAACACTGCTTAGTGTATTGGTTACCACTTTGAGAAAGCCGGGGTCACTGCAGAACAATACCAAAAGAGGTCTCACTAGCTTCTTCTCCCTCCTCCATTGAATGAGCTGTTAATAGACAAGCTGTTATTGAGAAAAAGAACTAAATACTTTACTAACTTACATTTGAAGGCCTCTGAATTGCGTTAGCTGAGCCAGCTGAGTGAGAGCCAAGGCAATCTCACCATGATTGTAGAAATCGTGGCACTGAGGCATGTGGAGGCAAAGAAAGAATGACAGTGACCAGGTTTACAATATGCAAAGCTGGAATAATTATTGCTTTCTGTGGCACAGAGCTTTTAGCCAAACTAAAATATGGAATGAGCAATTCCTTTAAATGCAGTAGCGTGTGTGCTTGTGTGCAAAACTTCCTCTCCTTTATACAAACATTAATTTACAGCCCTAATGTAAACTCTCTGATATTGACTGTTAATTTTCCACTTTGGGACATTTTCCCATTCCAACCCCTCTTTCTCCACTGTCTAGGCCATTCTCAGTATGAGCCATGGCTGCAGTTCTTTTTTATTACTCACTGTTTTCTTTGGGCACAGTTGTTATGAATAGGACTACGAGCCATTTTTCATTCAATTAGGTGAACAATGATTTGGGATCAGTGGAACTGGGATGTGCAGCTGAAAGGTGTTTGGGACCCTCCAGGTGCCAGCCAAGAGGCTAACAGAGATATTCTCTAGTTTCAATAAGTTTCCCAAGGGCATTAGTTTTCAAAAGCTATAGAACAACAAAAAATAATAATACAGAAAGGGCAACACTGAAAAGAAAAAATGGAACCATCATATCATTCATTTGAAGATATTAAGTGGCAGAGCAGAATGAAGATGAAAGAAATGACAGCTAAAACTCAGCCACCACTGAACAACCATCATTTGAAACCTCTTGCTTTGAGCAAAGCTCAGAAACAAGTAAAGGGTCAGGTTTTCACATACATCCACAAAAACTGGTTTGGATCACACATCATTTTTTAAAGTTTGAGGTTAAGGATTTCAACCTGCTTAGGAGTTCCTGTATTTATATTATCCTTCCGATTTTGTAGTCTTTGGTTAGAAATAAGCCAGGTGATGCCTCTGACCTGTTGTTGCAAAGATAGCTGTCTGAAATACTGCTGTAAGGGCCAAGAGTAGGTGGTTTGCTGCAGCACTGGCAAACAATCTGAGTGGGTATTCATTGAAGCATAACTTTTGCTATAACTCCCACTAATGGGTAGCTAACTTCAATAGCTCTAGATTTCTTGGTACATTGTCACGTAATTCATTCACAAACCAGACTAATGTAGGCCAGAGACTCAGATAACAGCTTATCTAGTCAACTTGATCTTTGCTTGCTGAACGTTGTCTCAGAATCTGACTACTGCAGAGAAAACTTCCAGTCATGTCAACATAGAGTACCAGCCATCCACTGCTTCCATCTGAAAGGAAAATATTGTTCTATACTCAGGAATCCAACATCCCTGTACAGAGGGGAAAGATTTCTCTTGTTACTTTAAAGCCAATGGCAAAACTCACATTGACTTCAGAGGAGACAGAATTTCTTGCTGACTTATTAGATGCTTTCTCAGCTTCTAGTCCTGCAGTGACAACGTAGGTTAATCGGCTCTTGGAGCAATGTTCACCAGAGATCAGACCAGGGGGAGTTGTGTATTTTCAGGTCCTTGACTACGAACCTTCTGCAAATGCAAGGTTCACTTTTTTTTAGGACACAGCTTGTAGTCAATTAATTTCACAAGAATTTACCTTCATCAAAGTTATGCTTCAGCATGCTTCAGTATATGCTCCCTTCTTTTGTGTTTTTGGGAGCTAAATCCTGAAGTCCCATCTCAGTGCTAGCTGAGCAAAGTTGTCTTTAAAGACTTGACATCATGTCAAGGGCAGTTTGCTTCAGTGAAAGGCTCAGGATTTACGTAATGAAATCTTGGAATTATCCTCTTTTGTTTTGGTGGGTTGGTTTTCCTGAGCTGTTTAGTTTGGTCTCCTGTTAGACCCTTTCATTCAAGTTTGTAGTTTCCTCAGGTTGGCTGATCTTTATTTCTGCTTTTAATATTCTGCATTGATTTTACTGTAGTGTGCTTACACGCTGTTCAGCAGTCCCCTATTATCGAAGTAAAATGAAATAATAACTTGGCTTTCTTTCTGCTTTTAAAATCTTTGGCAGGAGCCATCTCCACTCCTAACCGAGCACATGACAGTGGTACTGCATGTTTGTGAGGGCAGCTCAGGAGACGTGATGTCCCTCACATGTCACTACTATCCATGCTAGTTAGATCCAGTACCTTGGGGGCTGCTGGTATTACTGGCTCATTTATCCAGCAAGTATAGGTACCAGTAGCATCTGTGGGATGTACAGCTGGGTGCAGCTGCCCTCTTAGGCACTGGCAGTAATAGCAGTGTTAATACATACATCTGTGAGCAAACAGGATGTTGTTTATCTGCAGTACATGTAAAAGATCCGGTAGGTGTTATTCCTACCTACCACTTACAGACTTTGGCTAAATTGGTCACTTAAATAATGATGGTAAGGTACAGAACAAAGTTTCAACTTTCTTCCCAGTTGTGACTGCTCTTTGTAGGTGTTCCTCTGCCCTGGACTGTTCCCCTTGGCTCTCAGGGAAGCAAGCAGCAGAGTATAAGCAGCTTGTAGAGAATTTGCAGCACCCACACTCCCTTCAGGCTCCTTGGTGTTGGTGCCATTATCAGCACACCCAGAGCTTGAAACAGCTTGCTTCTGAGGGGCTGGGGCAGCTTCTCAGGCAGACGCAGTTTGCTGTCAGTGCTTGTGGCTGTGTGTCTGCAGCACAGAGCAGCCCTCAGACTCTCTGTCTTGAATGGAGCCAGCCTCACCAGCAGACATTTACTGTAACCAAATCTAGCTAGTTTGAGTACTGATAGCAAGACCGCTGATTCGAGCTGCTTCAGTGAATGTCAGGCTCTGATGGAGGCTTGGCAGTCCCAGCATGGGGCCATCTTCAATGTTATTTTGCTCTGACCAAGACAGACTGGTCTGGGTGTTGCCTCTGTGAGCTCCTGAGGCTGATGGCAGCAGGTCTGAGAGGCTTGGTGTTGATGCTCTCTATCCCTGCAAAAGTTCAAGATTTCAGCCCTATTGCAGGTAGTGCTTCCTCATCTTAATGCCCTTTTATTCACATGTGCATTTTTTTCCTGTTTTATCCAAAGTTCAAAACTGGACCAAAGTTCAGATCATCAGTGCCAGTAGAGAGCTCTATTTGATCTCCGTAAGTATCCACTCTCTTGCTGATGTGTCCTCCTGCTGTGATTTGCATGGCTGCAGCCAAACTAGCCTCAAAAACAGTCCTTTACACTGGGTATGTTCACATCCAGATAAGCTGAAACAGTGCCACATTTTCCACAGTGTCCCAAATATTAAAAAGTTCATTGCGAAGGTACCAGTTTTGACTACTTTTAGTTAAATATACACCGAAGTTATAAAGACTTTATTAAAATTGTACTTCTGTTAGGTAATACGAACTATTGTGAAAAGAGCTGCAGCATATCCTTGCAAATATATTGTGAAAACAAGTATTTAAAATCATCAAAATAATGAATAAAAATTGCATGACTTTAAGAAAGCACACAAGGAGTAATCAAGCAGAGTAAAACCAAATAAGGTTAATTTAAGTGAGAGGCTCACGTATATGGTGTATTGTATTCTTTGGACTGAACAGAACTGCATGCTGTGAAAGGGTGTTCTGAACTCCATTAGCAAGTAATCTTTGTACACAACAGTAGTGCTAAGCAAATAAATGTTGTGAGGCAAAATAAATAAGTTTTGAGAAATGAATGACTTTAGCAGTGGTTTGCCAATTAATTAGAACAAAGACAGAAGTCTAGCAGACAACATGAACAGATAACTAAGGAAGTGTTCAAGTTGCCATAAGAACTTTTGCTGTTCTCTTACTCTACTTTTTGCTCATTCTTCTCACAAGTTTGTGGGATTTTCTATGGGAAGGGAAAGGTAGCCAGGAGGTTGTGGTAGCAATTTCACTCTTGAAATGCTGTCTTAGGGTCTTACCTAAAAAAAGGCTAATTGGGTGAACTAGAACAGAGTTAGAGCAGATGTAGCTAAGTTGCATATGTTCTACACAGCAAGGTCTACCGCTGCAGCAGTTAAGGAATTAACCATGGAAAAGACTGGAAACAATATAGGACTATGTTAAAACAGGCTAACAGTCCCAATCCGACAAGGTCACGTTCATTTAAGTGAAATAAAAAGAACTAACACAGCAAGAGAAGCCAGACCTCCACAGATGAAAAAGGCAGCAGAAGCCTGGGAGATCTGAAGGCAATAGCATCAGCTGCAAATGAGAAGTGAGCTGTGTCTGTATGAAAGCAAATCTTGTAAAAGGTACCACCAGTAGCACTGCTTGTAACATGATAAATATTATCACATTGCTGTGCTCAGAAGTATTGAACATCTATTGGTTCACTATTCGGTTTAAGTACAATATTTTTTGATAAAAAGTTCAGGCCTACTGGTTGCAGAATACAGGAGGAGGAATACATAGAAACCTATGAAGGCATAAGCTATGAGAGAAGTTTGGAGAAACAGAGTTTGTTTCATTTACACGATTGAGGAGAGCACGATAACAGACTTTCAGTGTGTAAGAAGCTATTAAAAGAAGATAGTAATCCATTATCCATTGAGGACAGGGGAGGAAAAATTGCTTTAATTTCCAACAGAGGAGATTTAGGTTATCTTTCTAACTATAAACCTAGGTAAGCACTGGAAAAGGCTGCAAAAGCAGCTGTAGAATCTACATTACTTGAGGTTTTAAAGAAAAGATTAGATAAAACAGCTGTCAAGCTTGTTGGGTATACTTGATCAGCATACCTCAGCAGAGGTAGACTTAGGCTGAACATCTTCTTAGCTCCCTGCCAGCCCTACATTCTGCAGTTGAAATGCTGCAGTTGTGGTTTTGTAGCATTATATACACCGTAATTTTCATTAAAAAACAAATACACAATCCAAAGGGAAAAGAAAAAGGAAATCGAAAAGAGTGGATCCTAGCATTTCAAAGATTAGAGGTAAGTAAAACAAATCAGGGTAGTTCTTTTTTGACAGATGATTCCAGAGCATGCTGTGTCTTAACACAGGCATAGGATTTACACAAAGAAAGACTAGAGATGCTGAAGGTGGGGAAGACAGGGAATAAGCAGTACCTATTCTGCTAAGAGTGTGCCCTGCATCTTTGTCTCTGGGAAAAGCTGAGGAACTCTCAGTTCTGCTTTTTCTTGTCTCTGCTTTTGCATTTCAGCATAGCTGGGAATTAGAGAAAGGGAGCAGGCATCGTGCGATGTACGATTAAGAACTTTGCTGGAGCTGGAAGGAGCACAGAAAGGGTCTGTCTGAACACTGTGGCCAGCATGCCAGTGTTCTTTATGGTTTGAGACACAGAATCCCCAGGAAGGAGCTCAAATAAGGGTCTATAGAGTAGCAGTGGAGGAAAGCAAAAGAGTGGTCTTACTGATTTCTCCTCAGTGCTGAGGACCCATTCCCCACTCAGTGGTGTACTAACAGTGAAATTTGCAGGGACAAAAATGGCAGATTCAGCAAACACTGGGGGGTAGTTCAATATTGCTTCAGCTATCTTCAGGCACTATTTTTTTGTGTATGTTCAATTATGCTGCGGATTTGTTTATCAATAAATCAAGCCTCTACTTTCCATTTGCACACGCAGTTGAGTTGCAGAATTTTAGAAATACATTCATCCAAGCATGTGAAATTCTCTTTGGTCTTTGAATCCTCTTGCAGGTAAATTACTTTTACTGTATTTATGGGGTACCAGCTTTTCAACACTTAGCTTATAATCCATAGCCCTCTGCCCTTTCGCAAATAACTTCTGTTTTGCCCTGAAAGGCAGTCTGTCTCAGCTCACAGAGCCTATGTGTTTGTGCCTGTCTGCATTATTTATATCTCCACTAAAGACATTCCTCTTTTCCACATTCTTATATGGTACCCACCATGTAATGTATGGATGGCTACTGGTTGCTGAGGATGAGAATTTGTCCACCGCTCCCACCTTCTTGGCACAAGCTTTCAGCATGCAGTTTTGAATTGTTCAGAGTCCCAGTTGCATTATCTTAGCTCCACGCAAAAGCAGATATCCATTCTCGGTGCTATCTGGTGATGTTTGGAGTTTGACCTCAGCTTGTTTGAATGATGCATTTTCATTTTACAAACTCACAGTGTCGGTGTTTACTTTTAGGCCATCTCAGCTTTGTGGTTCCATCCAGAGAAACATCAAAGATAAAGTCTACACTGTATTTTCCCTGCCTATCCATATGAGGGGCTTGTAGGTGCTCTTTAGACAAACTATGAGCAGTGATTCCTACAGGTAACTCTTTGATTACAAAGGTACATATTTCTTAACTAAGGGAGGAAGAGAAAGGCATCGCTCACCTTTTTCTTCCTCACTGTATCCTGACTGTGACCAAATATGTTCCTTCCCAATCCTCCCCATGCTGAGGCTCAGCACTGCGCCATGACATCAGGCCAGCCTTTACTCCCCATTTCCCTTCTGCTGTCAGCCCTTGGACAATAGCTTAATGCTGATGGCTAAGTGTACACATGAGAAAAACACAAGCTATGTTACTGATTAGACTGGCAGGAGGTGATAGCTCCAAGACCTTCTGGAGCCTTTTATTTTGTCATGCCCTGCAGAGAGATCATATTGTATTTTTATTTCTAGCAGAGTACCTTCCCGTGAGATACATATGCATTAAAGTATTGCCTGATCCCTACAGTAGGATACACCTGGGAAAAATCCTAGGACTTACAAAGGAAGGCTCCTGGGTTTTCAGTGTCAATATTTCGGCAAGCTATACAACCCCAGAGGAGGTGTTTGCTCACCAGTTCTGTCTGTTGATACTTTTGTCTGAACTAGCCAACTGCTTTTCACTGTCATTTGTAATTACACTGTATAAACATTTTATATTACATTAAAATCAAGTTTTAAAATATTTGAATTAATTGGGACTGGTGAATGAGATAACCTGGAGTTTGAAAATGAGCCTTGTCTACTCTTCCTTTCAGCTGCTTTTGAGCTGTCGCCCAAACTCTCCCATTTTCTGTATAATAATTCAATAGGAGATAATTTTACTTGTAACTTAGGAATGGTTTGGGTTTTTTTTTTTCAGGTAATTCAATAATGTTTTTGTGTTTTCTTGCAGTTACTTCAGCTAACTGAAACTGTGCTGAGTTCCCTTGAGGACTGAGGCTGCTAAGCACAATGTGAATTTGGATGGGTGGACACCACAGGGGATCTTCCTGAGCTTCGTTATGGTTACAATTGGGATTCATTTGTAAAATGGGAACCTGTTGTGGTATGTCCTCTAGTCCTGTTCGGTGCTGTGCAGTACTCCCTGTATTCCTTCAATTCTGCTCCAGCAACAAAAGGATCCAGTGAATTCTCAGGAGATATCCTCCTCCATAGATCGACCAAAGCAGGGCCTACATGTTTCCAAAATGTGATATATGTTCAGGCACTATATATTCCTATGTTTCCAAAATGTGATATATCATAGATACTGCAATTGCCAGTATGCCTAGGAAATGTGTCACGTCTTATAGCGACTACTTGTAGGAATGATCCCACAGACCACATGCTCAAACTTCAGTTTTTATTTAGCATCAGATAAAGTGAACTGTAATAACTGAATTTTATTAGGGTGATATTTCATTTTACTACATGCTTGAGTAACCTCTTGGAAGATTCTGGGTAGACTGACATGATTTTGCAGGCCGTTTGTCAAGGAATAACCAGTGCAACAGTTGAAATCTCTGAGAATTTTAGAAAAAGTAAATTAACCTGTTTAAAGTGTAATTTCTACACAGGACAACTCAGAAGCTCAGGATGTAGAAGGTGGGGAAAACTGCTATGCTTACCAGTTGTTTTTAGGGAGAATTCTCAAAATGCCCAAACAATCAATTATTAACTAGGTCCTAGTCTGAATGTCAAACTAACATACTTATTTTCAGTGAAACTGTCCTTTTGCCTTCCAGCTTGTACAGTGAGAGAATCTTTCAGGAGAAGCAGAGAAGAAAACAGTAATGCAGAAAGGTACATTCCATCACCATTACCATTATTATTATTCCAGCCCCATTACTGTCATTAGTTATCTCTCTCTTATTCTTTTTATTAAACAGTGCAAGGCAGTCTTTTAATAAAACACAGATGCTGAAGAATACAGAGCAACTGAGACCTTTCAAGACTTAGTAGAGCTTAAGCAGGTGTAGGGCCAGTGCCTTGTCTCACACACTGGGACTCCTAGAAAAAAAGTGGAAGCCTTGGGCAACTGCATATTTGGGATCTTTCCCTCGAATCCAGATCTTGCACTAGATTATTACCTTGTGTATTTTTATCCATAGGCTGGAGAGAGCTACATTTTTCCTTGTCATCCCACTTAAACCCTAGAAATAGAGTTTATTTCACACACAGTGACTAGATGGGAGCAGGGAACAGTATGATTGATTTTTGCTGTGACAAAAGCCACCTGGTTCTGCAGGAGAGAAGACAGGGAGGAGGAATCAGACTTCCTTTTAGCTGAGCAAAGACCTGAGCTCTTCATCTGTTTCTGCTCTACTAAAGATTATCTAAGGTCATTTTTTCCCCACTTTGACTCTGTGCAAGTCATACTTCATGTTCAAAGAAAACTTGTCCCAGGACTGTAATCATAGAATAAAAAGATCTACGTAGGGCCTCCCAGAATCTGCATTCACTGAGAAATCCCATACCCAGCACCTCTACAAGGAACCATTCAACCAGCTGACTAAGTGCATAAAGCATTTGAGAACACTAGCCTTATCTCCACACAAGTCGACAGCAAAATGTATGGCCACGCTGAAGCTTCTGGCAGCTCTAGAAATAGTGCCTGCTGAGCAAATAAGGTCAGAGTGGGTGGGTGAAAATAGATTGTTCTTAAAATTTGGCACATAAAACTTTAAAAGTGCTTTATGAACAGAAATCATTCTCTCAGGTCTCGATCCTGCAAAAGCTCCTGTGGGTAGATTTCTCAAGTTCATAAATTTTAAGATCTGTTTATACTTCAGTAGGGTGGGGCCCTAGCTGAATGAAAGAAGGTGGAACGTTAGCCAAGGGAAGTTTCACCTCCAAACAGAGGTAGATATCTGTGCCTTTCTGTTTATTGGCTCTCCTTGCGAGTAAAATACTTGACAAACACATTATTTTTATTGGCCCACTCTTTCAAAACTTAAGAAGCAGCCCCTCTAAGGCCCTTGTTTTGATTTTTCCCACTTATGTATTCTAGGAACTCAAATCATTTGACATTTGTGTTAATAATATAAAATCTTAGTGATCTGAAACCTTTATATAATTAAGCAAAATAATACAGCTCCCTACATGGAACTAAAGTAGTTGGGGGAAATTCTCAGTGGAAATAAGGATGACTCATTCCTCAAGCAACAGCAACAATTAAGTGTACATAAGCCATTCATTCCCAATTGGAAAAAAAATGGGGACATTTATGTAAAAAGAGCTTTCTTAGTCTGCATAGGATGATGATAAGGTATTAATATCAGCTGAGATTGTGTCCAAGGATATGGTTAGCAGCGCTCAGATTTATTTTCAAGGGCAAGTGAATAAGACCATGCTGGTGGTAATTTTAAGCCTCACATATCTGTAAAATCAGTATGCTGCCAGTCCCTTCTGATGGCAAAGTCTGCATGTAATTTTTTATGCTGATTTTGGGATGAACAAAGGAGAAAATATTCTGCATTTAGGTAAGAAATAACTACCAAACAGGAGTTACAGTTTAGGCAAAATCCAGAGAAAAGCAGCCTCATGTAATGTAATATCATTCTCTTCCTGGTAGAGATGTCATGGCTTCAACTGAAGTCTAGTCACAACCACATCATTGCATGCCTGTGCCAGGTGAGGAACATTGTAAGTGGAGATACAACCTTTGGGATGCATCAAGGTCACCTCTGCCATTTGTTGGTGGTGTTTTGTTTGTTCTTTTTCCCCTTGCAGCTGACAGAGAGATCTCTGTATGGAGGAGCTGAACAATTCCAAACTTTAAATGCCATGAGGGGTCTACCCCAGGCTAATCATCCATTGGCACCTCCTTTGGCTCCCACCTGTGGGTTGGTGTGATGGAACATTCTGCAGTGTGAGTCTGTGAGATGCTACAGGGAAGGGAGCACACCATGACCAGGGAGTAGCACAATTTTGTAACCTCCCCACTGCAAGCACTTACATTCAAGAACTATTCAGCTGCTAACAGCTTCACAGAACCTAAGCTTTTGTGGACACCAGCACTCCATCTGCTCTTTCATCCTTCATCTTTCCAGAGACAACTTGTCAGGAAGCACATTGTCTATAAACGTGCAGCTCTGCAGATATGGCTGCCTTCATTACACACGTGTCTCTGCTTACACAATACACCCAGTTACACAGCTTCTCTCCTGAGGAGTCAGATGCCTCTTAAACCGATCCAGAATTTGATCCACTGTGTTTATAGCACATATTGGACAAACCTTAATTTGCAGGAAGTCTTTACAAGTGGAAAACCTTGCTAAAACACATATTATTGAATGGATACCTTGCTGCGCTTGGATCAATGAAGCTTACACTGTGGCTTAAGCCTAATCTTAGGACAATTCAGCAATTGAATCCCCTTATGGTAAGCTACTGGCAACATTGCAGGACTCCTTCTGTATCTGCTCATTAACTGTGTTCAGTTTCTGCATAAAATGAAAAAGAAATCAATGACAACATTTAGGGAAATAAAAGAGAAAAAGGCAGACATAGAAAAAGGCTAAAAAAATGGTTCTGTAGACTTTGTAGTAAGATGGCAGATCTCTCTGAAGTGATCTTTGAAGTTTTCTTGGTATCCCGGAACGATTCTTAGGTCACCACACTGAAAACTTAGTTTTTAAACATTTAGTGCTATAACTCTAAAAAAGCTGTGAATGTGTGGGGACTCTACATAGAACCACTGCAGGAAGTTCACTGGAAAGCCTTTGCTCAGCAAGCGGTGCTATGACGCTTGGTTACACGGCAAAGCAATATTTCAATCTGCTTTCCAGGGACCAGGCAATTGTGGGGGTAGGAACAAGGATGAAGGGTTCTACCTCCTATGACTTTTATACACAGGAGTATGTTATGAGAGCAAAGAGATGATCCTGATGCTTTTGCTAAGGGAAAAACTTGCACCACGTCTCACTCATATATTGCATATTGGGAACTGCACAGAGACAATCACAGAAAACCAAGAGATGATCGCTACGGCTGCTCAGGGAAACACTCGTTATGAATATAGAACTGAGAATTGAAGTCTCACTAGTTAAGCATTTCTGAGGTGATTTTCACTGTTGGATTCATCTACAAATGGGAAAAAATGTACACCTAGTAGCCTAGATTTTGATTTTGCAGAGCATTCCCAAGGTATGTGGCTTGGTTCTTGCTAAGTGGTTTCGTGCAGTGAGGGATAAATCTTAGAGTGTGTATTTAAAGATCTTGAAAGATGCTTAGCTGAGAGCCTCAGAGGATGTTTCCTGGACATACTCTGCCTTCCAATATGTGCAAACTACTCCTTTGATGTCCAAGGATTGCCTTTGCTTATGAGAAATGTAGGCATCTTTCTCACATTTTATTCCTGTTTCTACCCTGCTACTTCAGCATACTGGCAGCCCATAGCCATCTCCATTTTAACAACCACTTTTAATTCCTACCTGATTCTTACATGATCAATCAAAAAAGCACCCACTGAAAGTCAGCACAGGAACTGCAGCTGTATGAATGTAGCTTGTTACATCAGTTCATTACTTTTCCTTAAACTAACCTCAGCATTCCTGATGATTTCTAGCATTCTCATTCAAATGCCTGTACTGAGTACATAACTATTTGTATGTTCTTATATCTTGATCTATTGAAGAACCACCTCTGTTGTGTCTTCTGGTGTTTGTATTTGTACTTACACGTCCTTCACTCCTTTCCAAATGCTTCTGATCTGCTATGCTCCTGTTTTCAGAACATTGCTTCATCTCTCAGGGATTTGAATTTGCTTTAGTTGCATTGATTTTTGGCCGTCTATTTTTGTCAACACCTCTAGATTTCCAGCTCCAGTGGCTCCCACAGTGCCACCCAGGGTGAGCTTGAGCGAAAAATCAGCAGACATGTAGAGCTGCAGACTATCATTTGGTGTCAGGTCTTGGCATCAGTCTTGCTTGCTGACCCCAGACATGATGGTCATGCTGATAGCTCATTCAGGTGCCACAGGAGAGTATGGGGCAGGCAGAAGTCATGTGAGTGGGATGGGGAAGCAGCACAAAGCTCCCCGCTTCTCCAACAAAAGCAGAAGGCACAGCTTTACTTTCCACAGATTTCTCCCTGCTCCTCACTCCCAGCTTTTTTTCTGCAGAAGAGCAGAAATCAGTTTTGCCCACACTTCTGAGAAACCAGAGCTTTCTTCCTAATGCCATCAGATTGAAGTATTGCCTGTTCTACACTTTTCTTAACACCCGCCTATCCCCTTTCATTCCGATTGCTCAGGCTTTGTCATGATTTGAATCATCTGCTCACTGACAGTAATCAGATTAAAATATTAGGATTCTACTTTCGAGATTTCCTTTCCTGACACTCAAAGAAAAGAAATGCAAGATGAGGTGGTTCCTCAAAAATTGCTATTCTGAAAGTTCTATATTTACTCAAACTAAGCTGAAGTTCATATTCTCTGTACTTTAAGTATTGCTTCCATAGATTATTTTACAATTACTCTTAAAAGACAATGGCAAGCTTTTCTTATGCTGTACTGATTTTCTATGTTCTTTTCTATTTTAATTTAAGCTGACAGCTAACTGCTGGTTTCCCACTATTTCAATCAATCTATTACTTCTCTGTTAGGGAATCACCTTCTGCAAGTGTTGCATTTGTGGTTTAAGAACACACAAATCAGAACTGACCTTTTGGTTTTTAGAGTTATGCCCAATGGTCAATAACTGCAGGTTTGTAGTGCCAGGTGCTTTTCTGTGTGATGTCACTGTTAGCATTCCAGCAAATCCTGCTTTGGAATTGCTTTTGGGAAAAAAATGAGCTAACTCCAAGTGAAAGTCATACTAAATCCATACAAGTGTTAACGTGCTGAGAAACTTGTTGAGTCTTAGAGGAGATGAAAAATAGCCCCTATTTCTTAAGAAATATAGATGAAGGTGAAAAAGATGAATAGAATTCCCTGGATAAAATGGAAAATAAAGATATTTCTCTTGTTTCCAATAATGTGCCACTAGAGGGTTTCCCAAGAGATTCTTATTAGTCCTTACATTTTAGATTCTTGAAGCTTAGCTGTTTCTCCACAAAAATAATGGAACAATATAAACTGATGCCACATCATATCCTTTTCTGAAGTATCAGCTAGTTGTTTCAAGTCTTTTGTTTTGACCGAGGTACTACATCTCATTATTTGTAGCTTAGTTTGGGTTCACTGCTCATCACAGAACTAATGGATTCGTTCAGGCTCTCAAGCCTGAGTGAGCTGGGCAGGTGAGAGCTGGCAGTCACCCCTGGCAGATATCCCTGACACGGGTACAGTGCAGCAGCCTTCTTCTGGTTTAATTCTGAGCCTGTAAAAGCTCATTCTTCAATAACAGATTAGTGCACTATATACTTAGGGTAATACTGTACAAACTCTGATTAATAATTACTTCCCTATCAGTAAATGTAGCTGCATATACACAAAGCTGTTTATACGTTAAGCAGTGCTGACACGGACTTGATTATATAAGTGCATGCGCCTTTCCTTTAGTGCATAAAGAGTAATTTTTATTGTGGTTAACTGCAACAGCCAATTTTTTATTAATTGGTTAGAAATTCCCTTAATACAAGACTACTCAATTATTATTAATTGTTCTTATCATGGAAGAAATAAGCCCATTAGGTTCCAGAGTGCTGTCTCGTTACCACTGTACATCTGTGCATAGATGGAAGCTTGGTAATGACTCAGCAGCACTCAGATGACAGCTGCAGTCAGCCAGGCTGCTCCTCTCTGGTGATATTTCTAACCCAAAAGCCAACAATCAGAAAGGAAAAGGGTAACAGAAGCTTTCCTCCGTGGCAGTATCCAAGCCCTAAGCAACTGGGGGGTCCCTCCCCAGTTCAGCAAACAGCTGCTCTGTGGATCTTGAATCACACCTGGCCACTTCACGTCAGTGAGCTGTGCAGAGCAGTAGCTGTGCTGCAGCCACACCTCCTGCACCGCTGAGGAACACACCTGTGCAATAGGGTGAGGGTGTCTGACCCCTCCTCGTGCGTCACAGACACGTGTGGTGGTGAGTGCAGACTGGGAAATGCTATTGCTCAGGCACCCTAGTGCTTGTGAAGCCTACAGGTTTCTGGCTGCCCAGCACACGTGTGTACAAGCTACCATTACCCATGCCATGCTGTGCTTCTTTGTATCGTGGAGATGCAGCAAATACGGTTCAGATTCCCTGTGCAGTGTGTAGCGAGTGCTGAACAGACATGCAGCTATTAATCCCAGAGATCATCACTTCAGAAAGTAGCTGCTTCACAAGCAAGAAACAGTCCTGAAATTTTGGAATTAAGTTTAAATGATTTCATGTGATTTGCCCCTTTCAACTACCGCTTTCAACTTTGCCCTTTCTTCTTCTCAGTTTGCTCTTCCTCTTGTAGGAATTCAGAAAACATTAAAAGTAACCTTTCCCTAATGTTACAAGATATCAGGAGGGTTGTCTGCCTGAGTAATGGAAGCTTTTAATTTGAAGGCGGGGAAGTTATCAGCTGACTAATACAAAGGAAAAGAATTATGTCTAGAGGCAAGGTCCCTGGACTGGGACTCGGGGATTGTCTTCCTGTCTCCACTGTGTGAATTTCTTTCTGCCCTGTTTTCTCTTTTAAGCTTTCTCTATCTCATCTACTTAAGCTTTAAGTTCCGTAGGATAGGGGCTTTAGCATGCATCAACGCAGCAGCTGAAACTACAGGCCCCTGAATTTTAATTGGAATGTCTGTAAAGTTCTAAATGAAGAAAAGAAATAGTAACAATGGCTGGTAGAAACTAGTTCTCCTAAAACACTATGCTTTTATCTCTAGTCAGCAGCCAGGCATGGGATAGAGGCGAGCTGCTTATGCCTCAATGGAGGTAGCTAGAGTAGGTGTACAGCACTCTGCATTAATGGAAATGCTGAGCATTACTGAAGCTCTACGGAGAAGGTCAGGGCTTACATAGAAGGTACAGCCTCTCTGGGGCAGCATGAGCCAAAGAGGAGCAGCCCAGCAGAGCACACATACCTGGGCTGAGTGGGACAGGATGTGTTGGTGAGCAAGGCTGACCACACATAACTATACAAAAATAAGGCATGTACTTGTCCTTCCAAACTGAAAAACTGCTGTCAGACAGCTACCATGCTTCCACAGCACAAGTCTGAAGAGATTTAATTGCTTCAGTTTTAGAATTGAGTAATTATAGCTGGTCAAAGTGTTTCAGCTCTGAAGTAATAATTAACCATGTAGTGCATTGGTTCTCTTGATAGCCTTGCAGTCAGTCTTTGCAAAGCTGATTTCCTCCTTCTCTACTAATATGAATTCAAAACAACATCTATATTACTGACCTTAAGTCAGTATGTATTAATGACCATTTGAATGTAGGGAAAGATGCAACTCAGAAACCCCAGAAATTTAATGTATTTAGTTGCATAGCAAAAAAACCCAAAGCAAACCAAACCAAAACCAAACCAAACCAAACCAAAAACCCACACAACCAAACAAAAACATTTGGTCTGGAAATTAATTTCAGTTTACTTTGAAAAAGAAAAATCTTCTTTACATGAGATGGTCTTTAAGTGCCAAGATCGTGTATTAAAACAAACAAACAAACAAACAAACAAACTCATGACAAGGACTTTGCATTTCTGATTTCCTACTCTGTTCCCTTTATAAAAACTTCAGGTGAAAACCCTTCATTTCAATTTCAGATTTCCAAAATTCTCCTTCAGAGCAATATGTAATAACAGATCCCTGTGAAGAAATTAAGAGTGTAAACCAGGACGTTCATCATTTCTTCCAAGGAAGAAACGCACTACCTAACTTCATCATTTTTTCATAGTAGGTGAAAGTTTTCATGGACTCAGTCCCCTGAGTCTTGAAAGATGCAGCAATAACATTAGGTGCATGCAGAGTGATGGTAATGTTGAGTAGCATTCACTCTCAGAGAACAAGAAGAAAGAGAAACAGAAGTAAAGGCAGAGTCAGTGAAGCTGCCCATCTATTTCAGACAAATCCTGCAAACACAACGTATCTATGAGATGCTTCATTGTTACACTGTGGTAGACCTGTAGTTCAATTCAATTCAATCAAATAGCCAGGATCTGCATCACTTAGAATACCTTCAACAACGGAACTGGGCCAATCTCAATATATTTCTAGTATTTTTGTGTCTGCAAAAACTTGTAATAGGGTATTTCTTCCTATTTCAGCAAGTGAGACACCACTGAAACCTTAAGCTAGGGAAGGACTAAGCAGTGCATCCAGGGGTGCTGAAACTTTTTCTGCAGGGTAATCTGTGGTTGCTCATAACAGTAATAGTTTGCTCTCCTTT
Source organism: Perdix hodgsoniae (assembly GCA_035772895.1). Taxonomy (NCBI): domain Eukaryota; kingdom Metazoa; phylum Chordata; class Aves; order Galliformes; family Phasianidae; genus Perdix; species Perdix hodgsoniae. The sequence continues at coordinate 1,028,925 of JAPSGF010000029.1, read as the reverse complement.
AGCAGTTCATCATCTTCAGGGTGGTGTTCATAATGTTATTGCCACTGACAGAGATAAACTGTTAAAGTTTATTTTATACATGTGGTTGCATTCAGTGCGACAACACCAATTAAAGAGAACTGAATGATTTGAAGCCTTCCGGAAGCTCTTTCTGGAAAATCTAAGGTGAAGGACAAAATGTGGAGCTTATTGGAGTCGTAACAAGTGATACCTTTTCTGATAATTGACTTGAATATTAGATGCAAAATATCTATCTGTTAATGAAATTGTTCCCCAAAATAATGATTACATGATGCTTCAGGAAATATTTAGATCTAATTTAGCTTTATTACTAGTGTTCTAGGTTAATGAAGAGCATTCCCTATGCAGCTGCATATTGCCTGCTGTATTCTTTTCCTTCCTGCATTTCTCGTGGTACGAGCTATAAGAATATTAAAAAATACATGCTGCAGGGTCATGGTGCACTTCCAAGCTTGTGGAACAGTGCTGGCACAGAACAGTTGTGCTGCCTGCTCCAGTGCTCCTCTCTGATATCTGTGACATTAGCAGCAGAAAAGAAGCACAATTATTTGTGAAACATTATCTGTATTCTTCATTTAAGAAAGGAAAAATAGTGAGGCAACCCAACTAAAGTGCTGAAGTACTGGATAGCCATTTACCACCACCACTCCTTCCTAATGGAGACTTTTTTTTTTGCTTGAAATACTGCAGAGTGCATTATATCTTTGCACTTTTTAAAGAACACCAGCAAAGGTATCTGTAATGCAAAGGAATAGCCATTGATATGGTAATCAAATGTAAATGTCATAGTAGGTTACTCGAGATTATGTATTTTACAACACAATTACATTTCCATTAAATTAATATGGGAATCTTGCATTAGCAAGTCACACTCGGTAGCAAATACCTACTAAGTGGTTGTCTGTAACAGTGCAGAAAAATGCAAATCTTGACTAGTGTTGAAATTCATTTCTACATTTTAACAGACAAACAATACAACCCTAGCTGATCTAATTCTGAGTGGTTTGTGGGTTTATTTTTTCCATCTCTGATTTCTGATCTTACAGCCTGGGTCCCCAATACACTGACTGCATTTCTATATGTGGTTCTGCGTTCCATTTTTAGTTGAAGTTCCTACTACAAAAAAGAAAAAAATAAAACTAATCACTCGGAGAATGTATAAATTTCTTTTGTAGCAATTTCATGTCCAAAGCAGAAATGTTCAAATGACTTATGTTTCTAATAATATGCCCTCTTTATCTTCAAGCACATACCTCCACGTAACAAACTTAAGTGGTTTCCTGAGTTAGCACTTTGTGCTGAAAATTTAGAAGTAGAACGACCTATTGTACTGTTTGCTGTCTTGACTCTACCACTTGGAATGCTATAAGCTTCCCTATGTTAATGCTTCATTGCTTCTAGCTGACAGTATAGGCCCAAGGGCACTTGACAGTGAATATACCACCTACACTGACTATTTTGATATTAAGGGCTGGAATCTCTTTGAACTTTTGTCTTGCTGCAGAAGTCAAAATCCCTACTTTGAACTTCCTGACTTGAAAAGGAAGATGGGAAAAGTTCCCATCTAAGGACTCCAAGAGGAATGAGCATCCAAAGGCATTTCCAAGGCACTCCGGGACAGATCAGTTGTTTGTTTACACTCATTACATCTGTCTGGGTTCCTTGATGCTTTGGGAGACATTCTCATTGCCTAACCTTAAGGATTTTCAGAAGACATGCTGTATATTTTTACCTTTTGCCAGTGACTGCAGAGAGACCGCTGAAAGTCATGGAGGCCATTGCAAAATGTGATGGAAAGCTGAGGACATTTCTGTCTGCTGTAGCTCAGAGCAACTTTCTAACACTGTTGCATTTAATTACTCTGAGGAGAAAACCTTGGTCAATACCTTCATAACCTTCCCAAGGAATAAAATCTTCATTGCCTATAACATAGCCCTCATGGTAGCATACTGCAGAATTAACTCCGGCCATGAAAGCAGCACCAATCAATCACTGAAGTAAAAAACCTTCTTACTTACAAAGAAAGACTTGCAGAGCATATGCACAAATCATAGACTGAGTCAGGAGAGCATCTCTTGTTGCCATTGTCAAGGGCAATGAAATAAAGTATTTGTATAGATTCCGTTCTCATTGTAGATAAGAATGCATCAGAGTTCTTTTGGGATTTCTTTCTATAATAAACATTAGCTCAGTCCTTAATCTAATGATTTGGTCTCATACTTAGAAAAAAGTTGGTCGTGTAACATTTGCAGCTGGCTGCAGAGGAATCACTAGCAGAACATTCATTTCTGCTTGACTTATTGATGGTGCCCACTCAAACCTTCAGTATCAAAGTGACTGTATCTCAGATAAAAGGGGCCAAACCTAAATGGTATTTGGACGGAGCATAACACCTCATACCCTGACCTGGGTATGTTCCTAAGACACTGTGTCTTCATCAACCAACCATCTATCAATTAAAGTTGAAGACCCTGGGAAGCTATGCACAGCAAATGCAGATGTGTTTTATATATAATATATGCTAACTCTGGCTGTTTTCTTCTATTGTTTGCACACACAAGGCAGGTAAGATGAATTTATACCAATTCTCTGTGGGAGCAGGAATTGCACACTTATCTAATAAAGGAAACTATACTCTTTCAAATTCAGTTTGCTGGGAATTTAACCAAATTCAATTCTGAGAAATAGAAAGTATTTTCATATATATATATATATATATATACATATGAATTTTCATTCAAAAAATAAGCAAACCTTGTCACAAGCCCAACTTAGGAGCTCCATTATGTGAGCCAACTAGTAGCAAAAAAACACACATTTAATAAAAAATGGAGAGGTGGTGTCCTTGTATGACAAAGACCAAAGGCCAAAGCTGAATAAGATTATAAAAAAGAGAAAAATTTTAAGGTCTCCTCTGGAACTGAAATGAGAATTGCTGAGAAAGATTTGAAACAGAAGGAAAATATGAAAGCTGCCTCATGCAGTAAGTAACAGTAGCTGTGATCTACATTTTAAGAGCAGCTTCAGAAAGAATCAAGTCAAAACAAGGATTATCAATACAAAGGAATCATCAGTGAGGATAGAATTTTATGGGCCTCCTTCCATGCTGAGACAAAGAGAAATAAACTTCTAAGTAGGAGGCTAAGAGAAGATTATGACACTAAATGGAATAATTATGCTTTTATTTCCACACGTAATCAAATGGAGAAACAGAATCAAGTCAGATTCAAAAAATTCTTCCTTCTTTTCTCCTTTGTATTTTGCTCTGAGGAGGAAATTACAAATTTACAAGTGATTAAAATAATAATTCACATGTTATTTCCATCAGAGCTGCTGTACAGATCTGCTATTTGTGCAGGTTTTGTGAACATCTGGAGCAAGGCTGGATTTATGAACAAGTATAAAGGACTTCCACTTAAAGAAACGAGAATTTATAAAGAGTGACTGCAAAAAGGATAAAATACATGTACAAACTATCATCCATGAAAAGCACTGTTCAGGGATGAAAGTAGAACTGTAGTTATTGTGACTGTGACCACTGCAACTCTCATCTCTCCCCAAATGCTGCTTTTAACCTGATCTTTGTTTCAAATGCCATTGCCCATAAAGCTCTGACCAAATACATGAAGGTGATGTTGGAATGTTTTGGCTCTTTTATCCACCTTCTTTTGATATGTGTATGTGAAATCATTCTTAACTACTGATAACAAAGAATTTGTATTTTTATACTCTCTTTTTCTTTAAGCCACTTATACTTTTACTCATAGTATATGACCAAAATCTTTCAATTTTTATTGAACATTTTATTTAAATAGCTGTTTAGTCTATCAAGCTATTGTAAGTTAACAGAAGAAGCATTTACATTATAATGAGGATGCAGCTATTTCAACCTGATTGACCTTGTTACAGCTTGTCTTTTAATTTCTCGATTAAAAAGATGCAATATTGTTTCTATAAAGCACCTAAGGAAGATGAAATTCTGAGCCAGAATTAAACTAAACCTCTCCTGGAATTTATTTAAAAACAAATCTCTTATCATATTCCAATGTGAAAGGTCATTGAATCACTGCCTCTGATTAATTATATTTAATTTGGAAAACAGAATGTTTCTTACCCTCATTAATATTTTCTGTTACTACAGGGATAGAAGTTTGCCAAGTGGACAAAACCAAAAAGGTCATCAGTGCAGAGGATCGTTCCTTTTCTCTTCTGAAGATCTACTTAACTCCTCAGAGAGGCAAGGTATTTAAGAACATGCTTAAATGTCTCTCTGTCAGTGAAGCAACTCAGCACATTATTCTCTCTGCTTGGATATTCATGTATCTTTTTACTGTGACTGGTAGAGCAGAGGAGTCTTTTTAAATTCAGAGATAGAGCACAATTTGTACTGCAAGAAAACAGGATGTAAACACACATTCTAGCTTCCTCATAAAAGGGAATCTTATTAGTTATTTGCTGTCTCCATTTAGCAGGGATGAAAATAAAGCCGTTTATGTGTATTTACAAAATGGCAAATGTGGTGGGGACTGCTTGAAATGCCCACCTTTGCCTGATGGACCGTCCTTCAGACAGCTGAATTACATGAGAAGCTCAATTTTTAAAGAAGGCAGTAAGCATTGGAAAGAATCTGCCAGGCTTCTTATCAAACAGTAATGAGTTCAACATTTCCAAGAGCAAAGAATATGCTACCAATGGCTTATCTAATCCAGCCAAGCCCAGCACTGTTAAGTAGCTGCGGCCAAAGCGATGTTTCAGATCTTGTGACCAGTTTAATTGTTAAGGTTCTATTACATTCTATGTCTTTTTATAGACAGTTTATAAAAAGTAGCACAAGACTAATTCAAGCACTGCCTTTGTGGTGCAAACATAGAGTAAGGACTGTAAATGTGTGTATCTACTATTTACACAGTCACCACTGCAAACCAAGGACAAGCAAATGTACTGCTACCTGCATATGACATTACAGATCTGAGTCAAAGCTCTTCCAAATCAATGGCAGTAAGTCTGTTCACAGACATCAACTACCTGCATATTGAAGAAATGCATTTATTCTGGAAAGTATTTTTGTCTGTTTTCTACTGGGAAGTGTTGTGGCACTTCTATTTTTTTTTTTTTTTTTTATTCCCAGGATCCAAATAAAAATGAATGCAAGAGGAAGGACTTTTTGATCAATTTACATCTTCTTGATCTAAGATGATTATAGATTTCACCAGTTCATGCTTCTCTGGCAGTAGTTAAAAGAATACCAATCACTGTTTAAAATTCACTTTCGAGTATTTTTCTGTGAATGGCCAACAGACAAGATGGATGACAGAAGATGAAGACCATGTGGCAGGAAGCACCACAGTCCTGTGGAACTTGTTTGCAAGGAAGGTTTCTGTTGCACAGCCCATTCCATGGGCCATAAGCAAGAGTGATTTTCTGCAGAGCACAAACCTGGGCAGTGACTGTGTGATGGTGCTGCACAGAGCAAAGATGAGAGCTTTTGAACAGCATGAGTCTATTTCCAGTAAGGGGGCACTTTGTCAACCACTTTCGCTGAATGACACTGAATGACGTCTAATTCATCCTTGCCACTAGATGACAGCACAGCAACACACATCCATGAGGAAATCAGTATTTTGCTATGGGTTAAGAATTCCTGGAGAAACAGGACTCGGGAATTTTAGGATTAGCCCCATAGCAAGAAGAGAAAATGTAAAATTTCTATGTCCTACAGAGTCTTTAGACGTCATCATCTAATATGAACATTGAGAAGGAACTGGCTTGAGTTGCATGACTGCTGTGCTGCAGCAGGTCAGAAAGCCTCACACACAACTAAGAGCTCTGCATCTGGGCAGTTCCTCATGTCTGTTCAAATCAAGTGACAAGTATGAGAATCTGATGTTGAGCAACTCTTACTGCCAAAACACAAACATGACCACCAAATTCAAACGATTAAGGCTAGCACTTAAGGAAGGAATGACATGCACACTTTTGAGATGACTTCCAATGTGTTAACAAGACTTTTCTCAGTGCAGTTCTGGTGGCTCCAATGATACAGGAGGCTTGCAGTCTACATACTGAGAGACTTGAGAACTCTGGTACTGATGGATGCTTTTGACTGGAAAACAACACAATTCTGCCATTATTTCATGCATGCTTCATGCAAAGGCAGAACATTTGATAAAATCCTTCACATTCATCGGTTGTCCTGAGAAGAAATAAAGAATGAGAAGGGAAATATCCAAGGCTTCAGAGTCGCAAACATTACTTTCAGATAGTTTATCCAATCCAAGTTATGCCATTCTTCTAAACAAGTCGTTTTCAACACAGGAAAGGAAAGAGCAACGACACAAGCAGGTCCCTTCTCCAAACTGCTGTAATTGAATCTACTCACTGTGTGCTCAATGCAGAATATAGAATCTATCAAGTTGCTTTCCAATTCTGTTTTTATTTCTTAAGTCATTGTAATCCTTGAGTTTGGATTAATACAACATTTAGCTATGTTAATCCTTCACTCCCAAAGGAGGATGATCCAAGAGTAAGTCAATATTCCCGCATCACAAGATAGGGCTCAACACCAGATTGTAATGAGGAAAGTCTTTCATGGTGGAATAACCTAGAAGTAATTAACTGCTCCTTCAAGTGAAACCTTGGATTGTTCTCCCACACTTTTCTAAGCGCTTTATCTCCAAGTTATTCTGGAGACACTTAAGGTCTTTTCCCCCTCCCTCATCTTTTTTGACAAAATCCATGAGCCCAGGTAGTTAAGTTTTGATGGTAAAAAAAAATACAGCACTTTTGACAAACCATTGTTTTTCAAGAAATACTCCTTTGTTTCCAAGTCTTTTCCAATCAACAGCTGGAGAGAGGGTTTATGGTTTTCTTTGTGGCATTAAAAAGAACTGTGGATTTAATTTGAATGTAATGCATTAAAACCTCAGTTAAAAATTTGTTTATCCTCCCTATCTGTCCTTCTGAAAACATATCAAATACTCAATGAAAACAATATTTGCTCCAACTCACCTCTACTTTCAGTCAGTGTTCCTGATAATTAGTTCTACTGCATATGCGTGTTCACCACATACGGGTTGTGACAAAGCAGGTAACTTATTAGCATTTTGTGACCAATCTTAAACATGTTTACAACTTTCTTCATAATTCTACTTTCTTTCAAAGGGCAAGGAGAAATTACAGCCCACTGGGAAAAGGAGGAGAGAATAGCTGTGTGTGGGCAGGGAATACGGATTTTATGGCTTTTTCTTTCATCTACTTCTTTCTATTTGATGATGCAATTGGTAGATGCCATACAGGGAGTACTTTAACACTGGAAAAAATGTGTAGGAGAAAAATAAAAACAAGCATGCCATTAATTGCTTATAAATACATGCTCTCAGCCCTAGTAATCAGACTTCAGGATTTCTAACCTCTAAGTTCTGTTCAATTCCATCATTTGAATAAAATTATCAACTCGTATCTTTTTCAACATGATTAAACACATTGCTTACAAGCAGATTATGACTGAAAGGAAAAGATTTGCATTTTATGAAATGCAGTCTGTGCTTCTTGCTCTGAAGGTATGTCTTTGTGTGTATATGCACCCCTATAAATTAGACATATGTGCATACATGTATGTGCGTAGATGTGTGTGTGTGCCTGAATATAGACGGGGGAGAAGGAGAAGAATAACAGCAAGAAAAAACAAAGCCAAGTTAGACAGTTTCATCAAGATGTTAATGCTAGATTTCTTCTAGCATCTGCACACAGTTACATCCACTGTGACATTCAGAAGATTTTGGTCCTGGATTTCTTGGGGAAGTTTAACACCTGAGATGCTGAGCCTTTCATACTCTTTCCAACCACACAGCTTAAGGAGCTCAGCTGGAGGTTGTTATTGCTTTACTAGAAGACCTGTGTTTTAAAAGCAAGTAGGAAGAAAAAAGCTCTCTCAGCTTGCTGAAAGCTTTTCCTTCACACAGTCATGCCTTGCATGCAAATGGTTGCAGCACCTGCAAACTCTATAGGCACATTTGTGCAGGCCTGTTGAAAATCTGGCTGTAAAAGTAATTTTCCCCAAAGCCTTGACTATAAAAAAAAAATTCCTTACCAAAATGTTATGTTCTTTTAAATCTGTTTTTATTTTCCTTACTTATTATTTACTGTCATTCCTCCTCCCAGCCACAAAGTACCAAGCAACCAAAACAGCTGTGCTTGCAGAGAGACATAAACATTCTCTCGTGTTATGATGTGACACTGTAATGTGTTCTGATATTGCAATAATAAATGAGAAAATTAAGTGCCTATAACACAAGATATCAGTGTATGATAGGAAAAAACCACACAAGTGATGGCAGAAAGGGAACTATTTCATGTCTGCTAAATGGTAATTGAGGCTGAGGTGAGCACTTCTGCTGATCATGTCTGCCTGTGGCAACTGACTCCAAATATCATTTTTCCATCGCTTGGATGGTTTAACACTGATACAACTACACTGTGGAATTATGGCCAACTAACACAGGTACAAGTGAAAGAAAAATCCAGCCACTTCTGATTACCTATCTTTCAGTTCAACTTCTTTTCCTCGCAGTCCTGAGCTCTCCTCTACCTGTGGCCAGACTCGTCCTTCCAGGGCAGAACACTCAGTGTGCAGTTGCTGTTGATCTTGCAGCTACAATGGTCAGTCGGTTTCAAGATCGACGTAGGTCCCGTAGAGCCAAAGTGCAAACAGATTGCATGTTATCATTTTCACTTGCAGTCTTCTATCATGAGAATCAGGAGTTTATCATGTTAATAAGATTATGGTAAGAAATTTTTTTATCAAGGCATGACAAATTCTAATGCCAGAGGACACATGCTGTTAGACAGTAAAGCTTTCCTCTTATTTATTCATTCGTGGATTTGCATTACATCACTGCTGAGAGACTTCACTACGACTATACTCCTTGGCAGAAAAGCTTGCAATCTACATAGGCAGGACAGACAAAAGACAGGGAAAAGCAGAATTGCTGTTACACACAGATAGACCTTCTGGGTCTCTGTGAGAGTAAATGATCTGCCCAAGGCCATACAAGTAGTCTGTGGCAGAGCCAACTTTCCATATTTCATACAGCCTTTTGAAAACTCCTGTGCTATGCAGTCAGCAGATTTTCAAGTTGCCTTGTGACCTGTCTTTCCTGCTGTGATTTTATATTTTCAAATTGGGCCATGACTACAATAGCAAGCAGAAATTTAAAATAGCCTTTAGCATTGTACATAGACATTATAATTCTTTTTGCCAGATTCTCAATAGAACAAGTTCTTATTTAATTCCTGTGCTATGCAGGAAAATAATTTTAAGTGATCTCTAAAATGAAATAATTTCTCAATATTTCTTCAGTTTCAATAAGGTTCAATGTTTAAACAAAAAACAGTCAATTTTTCATACTTTTTTAATATACACACAGGGTTTTTAGTGATATACAACTAATATAGCTTTAACCGAAACATGAATATTTTTAAAGCAAATTTATCAGCTGAGATGCATATTATTATGTAAACATGGTTAACTTTAAGTTCAAACTGGTATCTACAATCAGAAGTTTTCTCCCTCCATAGTGATGAACTGCTATTGAACATTTGGTTTTAACCCATCAGTCTGAAAGCTACTGTATGACTCTCCAGAAAACTGTCATATATGCTAATAGGTTATATGAAATACAATGTTCTGCATTATGTAAAATGCCATTGCTGACTGGATGCTTAATTTCATCTCAGTAACTAGGACAACTTCATCTTGCTCAGTGATTATGTCTCTTTCGGATCAATGATAAGGCTATATTAGATGGTTTTTACAATACTTCCCAAATCTGGGAATACCAGGCAGCTTTGTGACCTAATTCAGGCTCCCTCATAATTTTGTTCCCCTGGACTGCAGCACAACAGTGGTATATCAGTTTGCCTCCTGTGTGTGTCATTCATGCACTCTCCCCTCGGCTTTGCAACCTATTGGTGCAAATGTACCATTCCTGTGATTCTGCACCATTCATCAGCAGTCAGTGATCTATTCAGCTTCATAAATCATAAAGATTTCAGCAAAGCGACACATACTGCAACATTGCTGATTTCAGAAAAATTGTGCCAAACAAATTTGACCCATTCATTTTTTTTCTTTATGCGAGGCATAAAGGATGCTCAGAAAGCAGACAGACAGAAAGGAAACAAACAATCACAGATCATTCAGATAAAAGGAGCTGAGCTGGTACAACTGATCTTCGGCTGATTAGGATGTAGAAATGGCTGTAGTTGGTTGAGAAAATAAATCCAGACTTATTTGGGTACTTGCATGGATTGTATTTAAAATGTTTGGGAATGGCATCCATAAGGTGCTAAAATTCTTTAATAAACCAAATGTGTATTTGGGTATGGTGGAAAATCAGTTGAAAGGACTTAGAAAAGGTGGTTACACATATGGGCCAATACTAGCATGACAGATGGTATTTGTTTTATTTATGTCTTCACAACTGTTCTTTTAAGAAGCCTGGCTGGGTGGAGCCTTGCAGAGAGGCTCCTTCCTCAGGGAAGCTGTTGAGTATATTCAAACAGAAATGTTGTCAGGCTCCATGTGATAGGCAAAAGAGACACAGTATGAAAAAGAGGGCTTCGAGTTCAAGCTCTGAGGTATGGGCACAGTGAACTCAGGGCTGTAGTTGACTCACTGTCAGAAGCCAAAACCTAAAACGTGTTAATAATCTACCTTAATGCAAAAGCTTATTAAATATTAAGTATTAAATATTCTCCAACTATCTATGAAAACAGAAAGCATTACAATTCTTCCAGCAATAATGAATCTTCAAACAATTACTTGGATTCTGAAACTGTTGGTCAAGAACAATGGGTTTTATCTGGAAAAGCATCTCCAGTACATGCTGTGCCTTAGGAAGACTTATCCTTTCCCAACAGAAGTTTTGCCAGCTGTTTTTAGGAAGCACTCATTTGACTCAATTGAATTTCTTCCTAGCACCTATTCTCATCTTCAGGTAAATCCTTGGAGCGGGTCTTTAGAACACTGTTTATTTCTGTCAGTTTCTCAGATACAGACCAACTACTTCAGGTGCTTTTTGGCAACTGCAAAATAAAACTCCTCTATGGTGAAAAGATTTTATACTTCAGGCCAATCCCAGGAGAGCTGGATCATTCAGCTGTCAGTTTCTGTTAGGTAAGCAGCAGATCTTGGACCTTAGTGCAGAAGTCTCTCTTTGCTATTACCACATATAGCATAATGCAAGCAATTTATACTTCCCATTTATGTTAATAGTGATTTATTAAAAATTCATCAGAGCAACTGAAGCTGGCAGAATCCCTCAGAATTACTAAATAATTAATAAGTCTTCCACAAAGGTGACCTAGGCTTGGCATGTAATACCTATTTTTTGGCTCACAATTGGAATTTCCTGTTCCCTACTGGAGTAGATAACTAGGCTCCCTGAGCCAGTGCCAGGGAAAAAGTAGGAATCTTTCAAAGTGAGGTTGTTAAATAAGATACTGCCTAATATAACCGGGCTCACTATTTCTCTTTATTTTGCATTTTTTCATTAACATTCACTTTTGACATGCCATCATATTAGATCATAACAATAACAGAAAAATACAATCTCTGCAATGAATAGTGAAGGTCTGGAGTTTGTTACAACTAGCTACATGAAACTACTTTCTTTAACAGTTGTTCAAGTGAAATCATTTATGGAACTGCCAGGTTAGGTAGTTAAGCTAAGGTATCTTTTAAGATATATTTGTTATTCTATAAAGTATGTTTCAGTATAGTCCTTTAGAGTGATTTTAAAAAGGAACTTTAAATGTATACCTCCTTCCAAGAGGTCTGAATTAGTAATTGTGTTGGTTTACCAGTAAAGTAATGACTAAGGAAATCAGGAAGTGCTGAATTTGACCTTGCCAAACAGTTTTTTGGACTGCCAGACAAATCAGTCTGAACAAACTACATTCATTTCCACAGTCCACTGAACATATCAGAAGATAAAATGATCTATGATCTACACATAAGTCCCATTCTCCCATTATGCCTGGAGGAATAACTTGTATATCCCTAGGTAACTGAAATCAGATGTTTAAGACTTTCAAATCCTGCAATTATATTCCCATAGCACAGGGATTTAGCAATCTACTATATATTAAGATAGATAAGAGTAAGTCTAGTCTTTATATTGAGGAGATTTGTCTCATTGCATCACTAAATGACTCTTAATTAGGAAATTGAGGCCAGATTGCAGAAATGTGCAAGACAAGATGTGTATATAGCCAAGGAGGATGAGAACAGTAAACGAAAATTTTTATTGCTCAGATAACCTGCTTCTTACATCCCTCTGTGATGTTTCTGTCACCCAGACGTGCACCTAAGTAGGAATCACAACAAGAAAAGGTAACATAGAAGTTTAATGGTGTGCTGTTCCTGTGATGGGAATTATTCTGAGTATTCAAGAACTCCTTTTATCAGTAGAGAGGCAAACAGCAAGGTGGCACTGGGGAGATTGAATGGTAACCTGGATCCCCAACAGCGAGGGAGATTTCCTGTGCAAATGAATTAGTTTCTCTCCTGATTAGGTTTCTTCCCCCTTCAGTTCTCCTTTTGGACTGTGATCTTCAGCTATGTGCTTCTCAAATGTAACTGGTTCTCTCTGAGTACATAGGTAACTTCAGTAGTTCTGTGTCACCTTGAATTCAGTTGTATTAAAGTGTTCTTGATATTTCCCAGAGAAAACAAGCCTAACTATTCATAATTGCTTTGTTTTAAAGTCTCTCAGAGTCTGGAACCATCCTATCTCCCAGCACTGCACCCTTCCAGGACTTATGGTGTTCCACATATGATAAGGTGACCGAAGCTGACAGCAACAGTGCAGATGGAACTAGGTTTTATACTTCAACAATACTGTATCTTTACAGTAGTATTCTCTGTCTCCATATTTTCCTCTTTCTGTTGATGCATTTTAACAAGTGTGAGGTCTTCTCTCCAGTTCACTAGGATGATAACATCAAGGACTTACTGACAATAGCCCTTATATATTCTTTTTCAGATCACTAATCTGCACAACTTTTCTATTTAATAAGTACTTCCTACTCTTTTACATAAGCCCAAATTACCTACATTGTTGGAGACCCTGAATGTCAGTTGCTCCTAATTCAAATACAGTTTATATCCCTTAGTAAAAGGCACAAAATGCCCCTGATGTTACAAAGCAATGTAACCTTCCATCATGTGCCCATTGGTTCATAAGAATTGTACATCCTGATACATCTGGTTGATGAGCAAGGAGACAAAGAGAAAATCATCTTCCTTTGTCAGCCAATGCCTAGGCCCATATGCTGCTATTACTGAGCCTGCATTTTTTCTCCTCTGCTGGGGGAGGCAATTTTTTTCTTTAAAGAAACTAGCATCTAAACAGATTAGATAAAGAACTGAGAAAGGAATAATATATTACCCATTTTATAGATAAGTAACAAAGGTAGAGGGAAAATAAGATAGATTCCTCTGGCCACACAGGAGGCCTTTGGCACAGGCATGTATGAACTGTGAGTTGCAAGGATGTTAAAGCTCTTTTGTTAAATCATATTTGTCTTTCAAGGAACATAAAGCAGGGTTTCTATGGGAATCTTCTGTGATGTTCTAACTAATGTTTTCAGGTATATCACTGGAATTTGGTTGGTTGGGTTTTCTTGCATGTATGATGAAACCCTACTCAGATTCCACCAGATGCTTTGTTTTGTTTGCATCAAGCTCCACTGTCCTCCTGTCAATGTCCAATATCCTTGGTTATATTAATACCATCTTTCCTATGCCTGAAGCAGGTACCTGAGACAAGTAACTGGCTTGTGTGTATACTAAGTATTCAGTAGTTTGAGGTGCCCACTGGATACATCTGCACTAAAATCTGGGATAAAGAGAGAGTGTGAAGCTGGCTGGTTTACCACTGAAACTCTGTATCACATAACAGGATAAACACTTGTTTCAGGCTGTGTTATATCTATACACTGTAACACCGTTCTTTAAGCTGTATTGGAATCTCTCTGTCCATGGAATAAGTTGGTCTAGTCCAGAAAAGGGTCAGGCAAGAAACTAGCATGTCCATAGAAGGGACAACTGGGAGTCCTTGGCTTAGAGAGAAACAAGTAAATCAACACAGCATTGTAGCAATGAGCTACGCTCACTGAGGCTTTCCACTCAGCACAGGGATTACTTATGTCTGAGTCTAACATGGCCTTTTCCCTGAGATTCTCACTGACGTCTTGTCAGCAGAAAGGATTACTAGAGGACAAGTACAGAAATCTCTCTGATGCCCCCATGCCTCTTGTATTCATTTTTCAGTCTGCCTCAACTTTAGAGAATGGCCCGGAAACTACCATTAGGCAATACAAAAAATGTTCCAAATACTCAGGAAATATGGCGACTTCACCAATTTGCATTGTTGGACATCATCTAACTCTCCCTAATCTCCAGGGATTTCAAAGGCCACAGCTAACAGGATGTGTCCGGAGCGCTGCTGGACAACAACACGGACATGCTTCAGAACACAATTCTATCTGGGAACAGTGAGAATCATGGACAAGTGGCAACACATAATAAGAAAGACACAGAAGTACTTACGGCTGTGCTCTTCTCAGGAGCGGTTTTTGTCCTGGAGTTAAGGTTAAAAATGGGACATTTGCATGTGTGCTTATGATCCCAAGAGTGGGTCAGAGCTTTTCTGTTCTACAGAAGCAGAGAACAGAAAAGCAGCCACAAAAAGTCTACATAAGAGACAGAAATTACTTTCCTGTTCCAGGATTAAGTGTATTCATCACATCATCATAGCTAGAATTGTTCTGGCTTGGTTTCCTTTGTTTGGTTGCTTTGCATTAATATTAAAGGATGATTTTGCAGGGGGGGAGGGGGGAGAAGAAAAAATGTCTCTTGAGAAACAGAGATGCAAAGGAAAAAAATCCTTTTGTTTGCAAGTGCATCAGACCTTGTAAAAGTATATAATCCATGGATCATTGGCACGATCAACTGTAATGGCTCCAAAAGAGCCATTGTGTTAATGTTGCCTATGAGCATGAGTACTGCCTCTGCATACTAAAAAACCTCATGAAAATTTTAACAACATGTAGGTAGTGGGTAAGTGCAGCATGTAGTAGGCTTTAAAACTGAGAACACAGTACTGTAAGTTTCATCAAAATGCAGAAGAAAAATTAAACTGAAATATAACCGCCAGCAAGATGTAACTTCTCAGTAACGTCTGATATTTTTTTCGCAGATAAAGTAACAGATTTTTGACAAAGGAAATGAAGTAAGTCTCATTTATCTGGACTTCATAAAGGCTTTTGATATAATACCATTTGGGAAATTACTGGTTAAGCAAGAGAAGTTGGGGAATAGTACAAGAAATCTGAAGTAGGCAAGGAAATATCTAAAGAAGAGATTACAATTTAAAGGGAAAATACTGCAGTGGAAGGAGCATGCTAATGGAGTTCTTCAAAGACTGATTTAATATTTCCATTAATGAGCATGACACAGAAAGGAAAAATGTGGTAATGAAATTTCCTGAAAACAGAAATTTGGAAGATACTATCAACACAGAAAAGGACCAGAACATCATGAGGGACAATTTAGACAATTGATGATCTCAGAAATACAAATAGAATGGCATTTAATATTGCACACTGCAAAGACATGGGTTCAAAAACAAACTGAAGAATTTTTCCTTTCGGTTGGTAGAAACCTATAAAAGGACATCTGGGAGCCTCAATCAACTTCAAAATTGTTCTACAGACCAACATAAAGAGTAATGAGAGAAGAAAACATCATTTTCATCTATATGAGGATGCTGGTAGAGTTAGGGAAATAGTACTGCAAACCTGATCTTTGATATGATAGACATTCCGGGTGCCAACAAAAAAGATTAACTCATAGTGACACAGGCCTAAAGTACATCATTACTAAAATGAGTAAAGAAAATGTAGAGAATTTGACTTATTTATCAAGTAAAATAATTCAGCAATGATTAATACTGAATGACATTAATCAAAAAGAGAGAGGGACGAAGATAATAAATTTACAGTCTCTTAAGAGTTGATTGCTACATGCATCAACTGATGCACAATTATATATTTACTGTTGCATTTTGCATAGTAGGGAATGATAGCAACTTGCATGACATTCTCCTTCTTTTACATTTTCCTCCTTTCTGAAATTCATTCTTCCTCAATCCTTTGGTGTCTAACCTTTTTCCATGAGGTCGGAGAGGTGTCTGTTAGATCCTTCTCAGCCAGTTTCTTCAGATTCTTTGGTTGAATATGATTTGGACTTTCTGAATCATAAATGTTTAAATTATCTAAATATTCCTTTACCTGCTTCTTATTAATCTCCTGGAAGATATTCCCAAAGCCTCATTAATATTTATCTCACTGAGCTCCATGCTTCATTCCTCTTTTATGATAAAGACTGAAAAAAAGCAGATTTTGAACAATTCTTTTTTTCTTTCTGTCCAGTATCAGTTGACCTTTCTTTTCATTCAGGATAATCTTTATTTTCCTTTATCCACAGTGTATTTATTTTCTTCATCTCTTCTCACAGTTTACGCCCTCAACTTGATTCCTTTCTTCCTTATTACTATTTTTATATTATTTTCATTGTTCTGTATTACAGAAGTAGTTGCTTGTACTCACAGTTCTCCTGCACTATATGTTCTTTTCCTTTCTTTTCTGAAAATGGAAGGTGTGGTTATATTTATGATTAAGGGGTGTTTCTATGTAGAACATATATTAAACTGTGATGGCTTGATAAAAATATTAAAATATGAACTTGACATATTTTTCATATTACAGCTAAATAACAACAATGTCTATTTGATTTTGATAATCTAAAACTTGAAATAGTAATTTAAGGAGGGTTGTTAGATGCGAATGTTTGAATATGAATACTGTATGAACAAATGCTAAAGCTTGTGACAATTTTGCCACTTGTTTCACTCAGATTAGGATTTTATTCTAAGATTTATTTTATGCACCTACACATAAATTTAACATTAACATCAGAAGCAGGCCATGAACTTAGAAGAAGCTGTAATGCAATATATTGTTCCTATGCCTAAGAGGAATTCTGAATTTCCTAAAGAAGAAAGTTAATATGGAAAACAACAGACATGATATTAATGCCACAAAAGACAAAGTTTGTTATAAATAAAGTGGGTCCAGCTGTAGCTTTTTTTAATTACAAAAAGCATTTCATTCAGAATCAATGATAAATAAAACAAGAACTTCGGACGCTACATAAAAGAACTATTGGTAGACTACACTTCAAAGACTGAGTTACTCTTACAGGTTATTAATATGGATTGCTATTACTGTACTTCTGTAAGGCAGTTTCCATCTGGATTTAGCTTATGTTGTAGAAAATGCATGTTTTGAGAGAGATCTTGAGAATTTGTCTTACTGCTAGAATTTGTAGTTCCAAAACAATGTGAAAACTGATATCCTATGAAGTCTGATAAGTAGAGATGCAATTGCATGAAAATTATGCTTATAAATAAAATATCATCAAAACTATTATTTTTTATATTGTTTATATTATCACAGCGTACAGTTTTCCACTGTTGCTTACTCCCAGCTTGTGAAATTATCCACAGTAAAATTATTGATACTTTCAAGTCAGGAATATTAGCAATTGTTCAACTGTTCAACAGGCAGTTGTATGAGAAATGCCCATAACAGTGAGCTGAAGCTGTTTGTCTGGGATTTTTTGTTTATTTTGATCTCTTGCCAGTGTTTGCATAGGATAAAATATATTAGCCAGTTTGTAGCATGGAAATAAATATAAACATCCATGATTGCACTGTCTGCATCTTTTCCCAAATGTTGGTGTGCCAGCAGGACAGTTTCCAATTTGCTTGTCTTCTTTCTTATGTACGTAAAATCCCTCATCTAACAAGGATGATTAAAGTAAAAGAGATATTATTAGGGCCCAATTAAATATAAAATGAAGATTCCTAAATATTTATGAAAGGATTGTTGAAAAATGCCAGTGATATTTAAGTAAATCAACAATTCCGGCTGTCAGCATTAAAAAATAAACACATATGAGAAATGGACCAACTTACCACTATTTCTCCACTGTTGTGCACCTGTAGCTTCAGCAGTGTCTCTAGTGCAGTAAAGCATCACTGTGACCTACTAGGTGTAAGACTCAGGTAAATATAACAGTGGCTCAGAGCCTACTTCTTTCTAGCAGACTTTTATATGGCACAGTCAATACTATCATTGAATATGTGAATGTATCAGCTAAAAGTCATATATTACAGCTGCTATCATATCCAAAAATGCTTCCCTCACAGCCTTTTTTTTTTCCCACTGGTTTTATGCTGGCAGAACTTCACAGAGTGAGCGATAATCTATGCAAGGTAAAATCTAAAGTTGAAGTTCAAACCCATCAGCTGCCAGAGGTGCTCTGCTGCTGTGAGAGGAGAGAGTGTGAGAGAGTGGAAACAGAAGGATGCAATTACTGGGTGCTACTCAGTCTCTATCCTCTTAGAGCACAGTGTTTAAGAAGACCTCTGATCAAACACTGTGCTCCACTTCTCAGCCATTGTTTCTTCACTGCATTTTCCTCCATGTCTCTGGAAAGTGGGATGGCTGATTGTCATGCAGAGAGGAAAGAACCTGATCTAGGTTAGTTCTTACAAATCATCTCTTGCAGACCCACACTGTATCATACTGAATATTAAATACAAAACAGATAGAATTTATAGTGTGCTGCAAAAATGCACCACCCACTATAATGGAAATAAAATTTATTTATGTTTGTTTGGAAGTGAAATATTTCATCATGATAACAATACTCTATTATTTAATAGCATTCATTTCGATTACAGGAACAGTGTATTGACTTCAGAGTTAAAACCCCTGCTGCATTTGGGTTGTTATGCTCAGTTCCTTACAGTGATACAATATGCAACATACTTCCTGCTGCTTAAGATTATGAAAATCTCCTTTCCCGCATGAAGTTCTTTGAGATTTCTAAGCCACAGCTGACCACATTGGATACTTCAGAGAAAGGAGATTTTCTAAAGTGGGCTGTAATGTATACTTCAGAAGGCTTCCAAATATTCTAAGAACAAATCTAAAAAAATTAATCAAACCCAAATCCAACATGGAAATCTCAGGTTAAAATTACTGCTCAGCCTCTAGTGGTATCTTTTCCATTGAAATGTTTTCCAAAGATGCATTACAAGTATTTGAACTTACTCTTGACATTCTTCAGATATTATCATGCACAGCATTTGAGTGCAACGTCTGCACCTTTTGTTATATGTGCACACTGACAGGACTTACACTGTATGCTAAATAGATTAAAATTCAAATTATATTTTCAGGGAAAGAGACTGAAATGAGTTTATTAAATCTGTTTATTAAGCATCCTATAAAAAATTATAGCAGTTGAGGCTAGATTCCACTCCTTGTAAAGACAGATCATAGTAAAGGGTAGAAGTGAGAAAATAGGCAGTGGGAAAAACCACAGGGACTTCATGTTTTCAGCACGAGAATTAGGTTATGATTCCTTCTCAGTGCCCGAGGATTAGGATGCACACATTTGAACATTATAAATTTAGAATAGAGTATTATTTTACTGAGGCTGGTTTCTCTCGTTCCCATTGCCTTCATACTCCGTGTATTATGTTATGTTGTCACCATATCAAGCTGCAAGCCCCTCTCTTAGAACACACAGACTAGCTATCTGTGCATTCTACAGACTTAGTGAAGAGCAGAGAATCCTTCTGCATCTTATACCAGCTGGGACAAGATTTTTGCCTACTTGCAGCCTAAGCAGAATGCCAGTCCAGGCTTAAAATCTGCCTACAGCTTTTAGCCGTTTTTCTCAGTGTCAGACTGGGCAATATTCAAATCTACCAAAATAACAGACAGTTTTTTGCACCACTTATTTAGGGAAGAATGCTAAATTTCATTTAAATCTTCCCATGTGGCCTGATGATTGCGAGACAGGAATTTATCTGAATGTTTTTGTTGTCATTCTGCTGGCAATCAGTCTAGGCTTGCTGTCTTGCCAACTAAGTGATCTTAAAAGTACTATCTGTTTCCTGAGTAGCACCATTTTTCTCTGTAATTCTCTACTTGCTTCCCATGTTAATTTCACTCTGCTTAGAAGCTTCCTATGAAAGCTATGCAGTTTTGCTTTGTAGTCTAATCTTTTTGTGCAAAAGGTATGAAAGCAAAAGCTCAATTTACTTTGAAGGCCTGTGAATTTCTCTACTTAATCATTACATTATAGAAGGTGAATAACTTCCTAGTGGATCCAGTCGGGAAGTTTATAAAAGATTGACTCTAATCCTTACACATCTTGGCCTTCCTCTTGAATCCAGCGATATCATCTTTGACTATACAGACTGGACTTTTAATAAGGTTAGTTTTCAGTTGGTTTAGCTTACTCCTGCACAATTGCTGGGGAACACACAGCAGCCACAGGCAAAGTGTACTGAAGAGGATAAGAGCTATGGTTAATTACTGCAAATCATCCATAAATCAGTATACCTTGAGATTCCCTTCACCTCCAACCAGCAGTAGGGGCAGCTTCTGTTGATATCCCAGTTTGAATTCCTCTCTAATCTCCAAAGGAAAATGGGAGAAAATAACATGACAAGACTGAAATGAGATTGTGACATGGTGTGCTGCAAATTTTTGCTACGGAATGCCACTCTTTGCTTCTAATACATCCTTTCTGTTTGCAGACAACATTCTCAGATTAATGCCAGATGTAAGAATCCTACACTAACAGAGAAAACTGGTCATGGTGCTCTGTTAATCACAGAACATCTATTCAAAACTCCACAGGCTTCTTATTGAAAGAAATATTAGACAATTTGATGTGCCTTATTGAAATACACAACCATAAACAAGATGACATACAACCAGAACTATTATTAACAATAAATTATTATTAATATCAGTAAAACTAACAGAAATCTCTACAGACAAATCAAAAGCAAATAGATACCTCAAAGCAGTCACTCAGTAAATGACTGTTGGGATGGAGTTCAATTACTCAATTTATTTATGCTTAAAGTGATAATTCCTAAACATCCTGAAAAGGAGTTGAGAATGCTGCTTCATTATAGATGCCAAAGAGATAATTTACCAGTTGACTCATATCTGTGATTTATACTGGTTAGGAATGGCACAAAAGCTGGGTTTCTTCAAGTCTGAATCATAATCCTGACACCAGGTGTACAGGTTCCTCCTGCAGAACTCAGCTTCTACAAAGTCTGTACTCACACCCTGTGTCTGTACTGTGACTCTTCTACTCCAGAAGCATAATCTTCCTTCCCAGCAGTGATACTGTGATACAGATCACAGAGACAGTCTGGAGGATGGAAAGCAGAGGACTACTGCTCCCATTTTGACACTGCCTTATCTGGTACAAGTAAGGAATTTGGATTGGGAACAGACTGTACAGATACAACTGTCCTTGCAACCATTCAGAGCAATCTTGAGAAACGAGAGCTGATTCCCATTTACCAAAAATTACAGTAATAACATCAGTTCCTCAGAGGTCAGAACATATAATAAAATAGACTACCAGACAGCTTTTTACTACTGGTTAAAATCCATTACTGCTTTTTTTTTTTTTTTTTCCTTAGGATATTTCCTTTGTTGAGTGTATATGTGCTCACAAAGGCATGTGAATATAAAGTTTACAAAGCCTACACTCACTCCCAAACACCCTCCTGTCACACAAAAATAAACCACCAGAGGAATCAAAGGAAGAAGAAATTTAAAAGTATTGGAATATCCCTTATCTACTAAAATTGGAACATTAAAAAATAAAAACGTGAAACATCTAAATTATCCAGGGTGTGGAAAGCCTTCAATTTTCTTAGATTTCTGTGCTCTAATCAAATAAGATTGGAAATGCATTTAAGTGGCTGCTGGCACAGCTATTTTCACCTCAAAACCTTTTTCACAAGCACTGAGAATTGTCAAAGGCTGAGTTATACCTTTGTTGATCTTTTATTATATTGTACTCAAGGTAAATTTCTCTCAAGTGACTTGTGGATTTAAAGGACAAGTTCTATACTGGACAAGTAGAACACATTAAAAAAAAAAGAAAAAAAAAGTTAAAACCCACAGACTGTGTTAAATCAGTGTTATTTATAATAAAAAGGTCCTTAAATGTGTCACGGACAAAATGGAGATTTTATAAAAGTGAATCCATACCAATAAGCAGTCCTTCAACATTAGCTCATCTACTAATTTAAAATACATTTTAACAACCCTATCATTAGTTTTGTCACTTCCAGTGAGATGCTTATATGAGAAATTCAGAGCACTTTTCTACGGAAAACAGAGCTAGAAGCTGACTTAACATCTGGAATCTTCAAGAGGAAAATATAATCTAAGGCTTATCAAGATGAAAGCAATTTATATAAGGAATCTGAGATTTTATCTAAGTCCATATGAGCCATTCTCCTCACACAAAGCCTATGTGTGGAGACCAGAGATAACTTGCAAAAGAACAAGGATTGTAACAGTGCTTACCTATGTGCCTTCAGTGCTCAGTATCCTGCCACTTTGCTGCCTTTTGTTTCTTCCTTCCTAGTAAAGCACAGAACTTCATGAATAATATACTTTGTACAATTTGAAAACATTATCTAAATTCTTTTGACATGCCATGTCATGCTATGTGCCAAACCAAAAGTAATTTTCCCTTCATCTTTCAACAAGTACTCCACTTTGATATATATGCCCCTTATAGCATCATGATATGAATGGTTTTTCTATTAGTATCCACAACCACTGTTTAACAACTTTTGAAGTTAACAAACATGCTGTCCAGCCTTTACTTCTGTATTTAATTATATGTGTTTCAGTTGCAGTGGTTCCTCACAAAATTGTCCAGCAGATTTTGAAGACTAAATGACTTTTCTGAGATCTTCCTCGCCTTTCTTTTTTGTGATAAAGATCGAGCTCATTTTGTATTAAAAGGATTTTGCTTAAAGTTGTATTGCTTACAAAGGCTCTGTGTACATTTTAATTTCTTTTACAAGCCTTGCAGAAAGAACTAAAATAAAACCTGAAACAAACAGAAAAATGTTCTTGTTGTTTTTAAAAAGAGGTAATGAATTATTACCACAAGAATTAGGAAAATAATAAACTATTTACAAAGCCATTCCTTTTTCCATCTTTCACAGTTATTCTGTTATTAGCAGTCACTGAGGATATTAATCACTTATCTGTGATACTACATTTATGTTATCTTTGGAAAAGCCTCTTTGCACACTCAGGCAAGCAGCATTCTGAATAGCCATTGTGTCTAAAATATGCACAACTCCTATGCCCGTGATTCAGTTCACTCAGTGTGTCCTTTTCCAGTAGCCTATGTTTGTAACACGGGCTGAGTGATATAGTTATTAAGGTCATTCAATAATGCAAACAATTAATAGGTGTTCCTTTAAACCAGAGCGTCAGTATAAACCTTTCTTCATTTTTTTTAATGTGATCTTTGGAATTACAAGCCAGTTAGCTTTCTGAGGTGTGCTTTCTTCTCAAAATTGAATGCTGATACAACAGCTCCTTATGAATATTACATACTTCTATAGTACATAATTCTATAGTACTAAATTCATCCACTCCTGATCTTTTGAGGAAGGAATGAAGTGTGAGAAAACTTATCTTCTGTGGTTGTCCTTCATTTACGTCCATGAGGGCAGTTTTAACTCCTGCTATCTGTATCTTCAGGCTACAGACATATTCCAAAGTGGGAAGCCCTTACTGACCACATGTTCAACATATTAACTAAGCACAGCACATCTCGGTTTTCCATATGAAGAAACATTTTTTCAAGGTCTAAAGCTTTTAGTGTCTTGCACTTCTTATTATTTTTACGCCTTGAATTTCTCAGATCTGACCTGGCGAAGATATCTGCTTGAAATAATTAAGAACAGAGTGGAAGAAGATGAAGAAAGATGATGAGAACCCAAGTCTGGATGTAGCCCTTACAACAGTTGTGCAGCTGTTGTACGCAACAGTATGCAACAGTTACACATCACTTATGTAAACCAAGTATCTTCACTTACTGGAAATACTTGGGTAAAGCAATCATACACTAAGGAATGTCATTGTTCTTTAGTTTCAAACCACAAAATCAGCACATTTGAAAGTTTCCAAGTATCAGTAAGCTAGGACTGCTCTTTGCTCATTCAAAGTTCATTGTTAGCCATCTAAAGAATTAGATGCTTTATTTAGTCTGTACTGATTAACTTCATTCTTGATGAAGGCAGCTGCTACTGCGTGTGATGACAAACCAGACTCCCTGCTGCGCCGCAAAGTTCTCTGACTAATGGGCTGGTTTCCTGCTAGCCTCAATGGCCACACAGAAGGAGAAAAGAACAGATAAAAGAAAGAACCCTTGTGAGTTTGAAAAATATTAACAGTTCTCCAAATTCATCATTTTTATTCATCACTTATCCAAATGATTGCCATTTATGGCTTATTTTGTATTTTTTGTTGTTGCTAATGTTGTTCAGGGTTGGTTTTACTTTTTGGTTGTTGTTCCTAAAATTTATATACACCATCCAGCTGTGCTGATTTGAAAATTGGCATTTATATTTTAGTTATTGTTTGTATAGTATAACATATGCCTATGACCCCACATCAATAAACCAGTTTATTTTTCAAGATACGAGTGTTGTTTCAATTATCCTTTTGAAATGTTATACTTGCCATGCTGTAATTATACCTTGCCTGTATATTTTGTAAAGTTTCCCATTGAACCGAGAAACTGCATTGCGCTCACAAAAACCAGTTTGTTGTATTCACCACATTAAGCATGCTGTGAAAGCTTGTCCCTTGTGCTCAAAATGTAAATTGGACATAGCTAATTGCATCTACCGCTGATGATCATGCTCAGCGAGCGCAGATTTCTGGAGGGAAATGTGCCTACGCTTCTCCTCACGCTTAGATATAAGTGTGAGTCCTCCTTCAGATATGCCTTATTATTGGCAAGGTTAGACTTCACTGCCAGCATTTCTTATGAAAAACAAAAACATTCTGTACTCTACTTGTTGATATAAGCCTGGAAATGTTTGGGTTTTTTTTTTTTTTTTCTTTTTTCTGTATTGGATGTAGAATACTTCTCATTACATTTTGTACAAAACCCACTTGCTGAAATCTTAAGTGATGAAATCCTATCCTTAAAGTAAAAGTGACACTATTTTCTTATGCTGCTTGTAGACTCCTTCAATCAAGACAGAGGTATAAGGTGTAACTTAAAGAGAGGTTGCAGTTCTGTGGTCAGCAGCTGCAGCTTCTGAGGTAGTGAAGAGGGAAGTTCATAAAAGGGTGGGGTGCTCTTACTGAAAAGACATTTGTAGAAGGTTTGTGGGTCCAGCCACGGGAAATGCTCAGGGTGTAAACTCAGCAGACATCTGGTGATGACAAGCTACCAGGGAGGAATTAATGACTGGTTTCACAGAAGGGGCTGTTTTGGTTAGATGCAGTATCATTCTTACTCTGCCAAAACCATGAATATGGCTCCCATTTTTGACTAAAAGAGAAATGACTAATAGTGAGTTAGATAAAATGGCCAACTGGTCTTAAAGAAGTAGATGCTGACCAGTGGTTTCAAGAAAATACTTAGTAAGAGCAAACCTGCATCAATAATGAAGAAGGAACCAGGGGGCTTCTGCTGCTCAGGGTGTGGCAGGGAATTGGACAGCAGTTGTTGAGCAACTGCATTGTGCACCATTTGTTTTGTATGATCTTCTATTATTACTATTATTATTATTCCCTTCCTTTTCTATCCTATTAAACTGCCTTTACATCAGCCCACGAGGCTTAGCTTTTT
The DNA here is from genome assembly GCA_035772895.1 of Perdix hodgsoniae. Taxonomy (NCBI): domain Eukaryota; kingdom Metazoa; phylum Chordata; class Aves; order Galliformes; family Phasianidae; genus Perdix; species Perdix hodgsoniae. The sequence goes on along the minus strand of JAPSGF010000029.1, from coordinate 1,003,043 downwards.
CCCAGTTCTCTCTCCCATCCTACTGAGGGGGAGGGAACAAAGGGCTGTGCGGTACTCGCTGCCTGAACTGCTGCCTGACTGGTTGAACACAAAAATGAAGAATGATGAAACTTCAAGATATTGATTCACTAATTTTAATTACTATCAACATCGTTACTCCTTCAGAACTACAATGTTCCCATTTCTTGCATACACAATAAATGTTAAGGTATAAGACAAAGGACAACTTGGTTGAACATAAGTGGTTTGTAGCATCATAGCTTTAGGACTTGTAATTTAAGATAAAAGTAGTTCCAAAGTGGAAGCAACAGAATTCACTGAAAAATAAACTACAGTTTCTGTGCAGCACAGAGCCAGACAGGCTCTCATGTATCACTTTGCAGGTAGAACAGCTTTTATAAGGACTTGACTTACTGAAGCTGCAAGATTGGCAAGATATTAAGGGCTCCTTCTGCTATGGATTAGAGGGAGAAAAAAATTTTGTTTCTGCATGAGTATAAAGCAGCTCAGTCTAAATGAAGAAAACACTCTGTCCCATAGAACAAATAAGCAGTAGTGAGCTGAGAGAATGTTTTCCTGGGATCTCTACTCATTTTTTAGTCAAGAGATTTCATGCTCAGTTGAATGTTAGAGGCAGATTTTATTATTATTATTATTATTATTGTTGCTGTTAATAGCAGAATATTAAAGCTATTTTTTTGGTAAGCAAAAGCTTCTGCTCCAGCAGAAACCCACCTCTTCATCTGCTTTTTACATATTTTAGCAGTTGCACATATTTATGTAACACATAATCTCTGGTTACAGACAGATTGCAATGGTAGGAATTGAGAATTATGACTAGAGCTCTTTGGAGAGATTAGGATTTGCAGTTTGTTTTCAAACTGTTGAAAAATATTCAGGCCTCTTCCTTCTTTTGTTAGTTTTAAAACTTCCTGACAAACTTAATCTGATTTTCTGATGTGCTGCTTTATTGAAGGCTAATTTCTATTCAGCATATGCTTCAGTACAGTGTTTGTGTTCACAGTATTGCCTGGGACAACAAAACACTCCTAAATCTTTATCCTTGCTTGCTTGCAAGTTCTCAAAAGAGAGAATATATTTGACCAGTGCTTTACAATACTGAGTAGAAAATGAGAGGCAACGTGCATAAAACTATAAATGAGCATGTTTTCATCAGGGCTGATGAGCACATCATCTCACACATTACCTCTTGATTTGAATGGTATTCCACTTGACAATGGCAGTGAAACTGTCTATGTAGAGGTTAAGACTGACAGTATTTGCTTTTACCAGTGATACAGTCTCCTTAACAATTAATGGCAGTAGAGCATATCACAAAGGGAAATGTAAGATCCTTGCAGGGTGGGATGACCATAAAAGTCAAATAACTTAAAGGCAGTGAGATGATTCTGATTAAGCCGTTGAAGTGACTGACTTCACTTTATTTGTTTTCCTTTATGACAAATTGAGTCAACTCGGAGAAATAGAATCTCTGCTATTTGCCTGCTATATGTATTAACTTAGTTCAGTGAGATCAATAAGACACGAGGAAAACTACCAAATCAGTGCAAAGTAATAAAATCAATGCACAACTGTAATGTCATTAACAACACTAGGAACTCTTGTTAGGACTTCTGGAAAGTACATAATAATCTTCAGGGAATCAAAATTTACTACATAAAAATCAGAATTTGTGATAACCTCATCATTTGGGAGAAAGAGCTGTATGTCATTCAGGCTCTAAATGCAGAAGATAATCATTAACAATTGTACAAATGCAATCCAGTACCAGCAAAATACTTGTACCAGATATGGGAATGGTATAGACAGCATTTGCTTTTGTAAACAAAATGAATACTTAGTATGTTTCTCAGAACCAAGTAGATATATGTCAAGAAAAGCTGCCAGCAGTGGATTATCAGTTGCATAATCCTACAAGACAGGTGTATGCACTGTATAAGGGACATAACTGGGGTAGCTTTGCTGGCAGTTGACACAAGGGAGCTGTCACTGTGCACTGCCACGAAGGGTAGCAAAATGTGTAACAGCAGGGGGAATTAATACTGTCATTTCTGCATGCAGTGATTTTGGGAATCAGGCAGGGGACTCCTTGCTGTATGGAAATACAAAGACTGAGGCACCACCCATGACAGTGGCATCAAAGGAGAATCTTGGCTCCCCTGGCATCACATGTATGGCTAGGTGACAACATTGTCTTCACTGTAAGTAAAACAAGAAGCTATGTTACTTGGAATACTGGCCATTGTTTGTGGCAGTATTCATTAATACTGTACTGGCTCCAGCAAATATATCACATTTATCTTCTATTGGTTCTACCCATTTCCTTTGGAATATAAAATAAAGTTCAAGGTTTTGGGCTTGAGGCCAGCATATCTGATTGCCCCAAGCGCTGCCATTTGACAGTAATGTTCAGCAGCTTCATTCATCTACAATTCATATACATTAAATTATCTGTCTAAGAAAGAGAACTTTCTCAGATAGAACAGGAACTTTCCTGATAGATAGAAGGAACTTTCTCAGATGGCTGAAGACCAATTCTGCAGACCAAAGGAGCTTCGCTTTACGCTGTACTGCCTTGCCTTCACTACAAACGCCCAGATCAAGAGAAACAAAGACACCTATAGACCAGGCTTCTTCCTTTAGGAAAAGGCTGGTGGGACAACTTCACAGCAGAGCTGATTGCAGGCACTGCTCCGGAGCGGGCTGCTGCTGCTGGCTGCCTTTTGTGGCTCCGACGCACAGCAACTCAGCTGGGAAATCAGCACTGCCTGCGTGGAGCCTCACTATCACCGCGGAGACCGCCAGCAGAAAGGAAAACCGGCAGCATTTCAACACGACCTAAGCTGCCTCCGGCGTGCACCAAAAGCAGGTGCTCGTTTCTATACCCGCAACGGCGGGGCTCTGAGAAGCCAAGAGCAGCGCCATGGGGGAACCTTTACACACAAACAGCTCCGCGTGCAGCCGAGCTGCAGGCGGCGGGCACGAGGCGGTGGGCGCGAGGCTGCCAGCCGCTCAGGCTGCCGGACAGCGGCACGCACCCACTCAAACACCCCCTACACAGGGCGGTAGCCGAGCACCGACCCGCCCCCGGCTGCGGAGCGCCGCCGTCGGCACGGCCCTTTCCGCCGAAGTGACGCATGCGTGCTAGGAGACGGAGCGTAAGTCTCCATTTTGTGTTCATTTCCTTCCGGGTACCGCTGGGTTTTCCAGCGGGAGGAGGAGGGGATGGGGGGGGGTGGCTGCTGATGAGAGCTGGGTGGGAAGCGCCGTGCCGTCCGGTGCGCCGTGGGGCGGCTGGGGGTGGGTGAGGTGCGCGCAGCCCTTCGTGCTGTGGAGGGTGGCACGTGGCTGAGGCACGGCTCTGCTCTGCGAGTTCGTGATGGGTCCCTGAAGAAACGGCTGGAATCCAGCGGGAGACGGGATGGCAACAGAGCTTAGTTGCTTTTTTTTTAGGGGAAAAAAGAAATACTGTGCGAGGTGTTGAGCTGGGAGCTGCGCTTGCTCTGAAGAAAGGAGAAAAAGAACTGCTTTAAGTGACCCTTTGGGGGATGTTTGTAGTTTACTTTAAATGTTGGTGCTGTTAAAAAGAGGAGAATACGAAGTACAGTTCAAAGAGCTGCACGCGACTGTGGTGTCTGTAGGCAGGTTTCCCAATAATTTATTTCCGAATGCTGGATGTCAGTGATTCAAATAAATCATTCTGGAATGCGTCCTGTGATCTCGGCTGCTTAATTTTAAATTGAGTCACAGAAATGCCTAGTAGAAAAAGTGCATGAAACACTTAACCTTTTTCCTCAGGGCAGGATGTCTGTTATCTTCAGCACATGGCAGCTGCCTTGATTTCATAACCTGCCTTTGCATTTCCCCTCGAATGCATTTTTATTTTTTTCTGAGTGTTCCTAATCTTTGATTGATGGTGGGGAACCATTTCTGCTTTTAAAAGTTGCATTCTGCGTGCTGGAAAGAAATTGCACACAGACATTGCTTGGCTGCCTTTGAGTGCTGGGTGAGGTGCGCTCGTAAAGCTGAATTCAGTTCACTTGTCAATTCTGGCACTTAGTAGGAGACCTTCAGCTGTGTTCCTTTGGTTTGTGTGTTTTTTTTTCCCTCTGCTTTTGAAGATGGGTTGGTAATGTTTGGGCAGAACCGGTGTTAGTTTCGTTTAATATCAGCTGTACAGCACTTCTTATGTCAGTTCTTATTAAAGCACTTTAAAACATGCTGCTTGTATTAATGGCATATTGTTATTATAATCTTGGGGAATCCTAGAAAAAACAGCAGCACCTGAAAACTGTAAAGCCTACCTGTGTTGTTTCTATTTCTTACACAAAAGCTTTTTCATTTGAGTCCATTTTTCAGGCATTCAACTTCCTGTCATTCTGTTAGCACTGTTAGGTGTGCATCTCTAGGTCCTATTGCAGTGAGAAGAGTGTTAAACTAAAGATGTTGTAGTAGTCAGAAATTTAGGTTGATAGCCTCGGAATATTATGCTTGGAGCTTCTACTGACTTTATTAGTGGCCAAGTTAATGCTTTTACATTTTGGGAAAACTGGAGGATGTAAGAATGATAGTAGAAACAACGGCTTGGGTCAACTCATAATTTCAGGTTGGGAATAGGATTATCCCCTTGTCTTGCATATTACAACGGCGTGTGTACTTGATAGGATTTGCAGTTTCACAGTTACAATGTATAATCCTGTCATATTCATTTTGTCATCTGTCACACGAATCCTTTTGTGCACTTGCAGTAAATAGAATTACTGAATTTTGTAAATGTCATTCTTTCTTCTCCACTGTGATTACAGATAATTTATTTCCATTACAAATACATAAAATTACACAGGTAGATATAACTGCCTTTCTCAGAAAGTTGAAAGTATTGTCACTTTTCAGTCTTGCCAATGGATTTGTGTATAGAATGTGTGCTTATTAACAGCTTCAGACAAATCAGGGATGTTTTCTGTTAAGTGGCCCAAGTATTGATTGTTAAGTCGGTGACAAAACTTCTGTTGACTTGTACAGCTCAAGTTGTAGTATTACAATCATACTGAAGTATGAGCTTCTTATTCCCAATGAATTTGGTGCCAGTCTGTAAGCAATGTTTTTATTTTGTGCATTATGGTTCACTCTTTTATGATATTTGTATTTCCCAGGATCATCCGTATTTTCATCACCTTTTTGTTTTAATTATAGCTTAAACATCTTGTTTATCTTAGCATGGATTCTTTGCACTTATATTTCAACTATTCTTGGAGGGCTGCATATTTTTGTTGCTTTGCTATTTCCATTAGCAGTAGGAGAAGATGCGCACCTTCAAGTTTTTAATGAATTATATTTAGTCACACAAAGTAAGTATAAAATGAGGATATAAGAAGTGCTTCACAACCTTCATCAGTTTTAAGTTTTACTAGTAAAATTGCAACTTGCTTTAGTTGAACTTGATTCCCATGCTTTTGTTGGTTTCTTCTGCAAGTTGGAACTGTTCCTCCTTATGACTCTCCAGTTGATGTGGTTTTACTGGTGAGTAAAAGCAGTTTTCTTGCTGTCTCACGGGCCAGTATATTAATGACTCAGTAGCTGAAAGAGCTTCTGCAGCAGCCCTTTATTAAGGAGGTTGGGGTGGGGTGAATCAGGCGTAGATTTAACAGGTATGTATTTTGATTGTGTGCCTATGAGGAACAGATTGGATGCTTGCTGCTTAAAAGAAGTCTCCTGTTTGTAATTCAGGCACTTATAAGGGAAATCCTGTACCAGAAATGGATCCTAAGTGCATATTAGAGTAAAATGTATTACTTCAGTGAATTGTATTGGACCAATACTTTAGTACTGGACTGGGAGGGCTGAGGTTACCTTCAGAAAGGATAGGTAGGCTCCTGCAGGTGGTTCGGGATGGCAGGAAAGTCTGTTTTTGAGTAGATAAAGGAGCTGTTTCTAATCTTGTGGGCAAAAATAGAGAAAATGTTTATTTACATCTCGCAATTAGAACCTTTTGATGTTAATCAGGATGTGCTTTCCTCCCAGTAATACCTAATATTCCTGTTAGAGCTCACCAAACTGGCAGTGTAATGCATCTAGCTGAAGAACTCCTTTAATCAGCTTCATGTCTATCAATATTCTGAAGTATAGATTTTTCTGTATTTGCGCTGTAGTGCTGCCTGTTATTGGATCAAAATAAGACTGTGACTTAGGGTATCAATAGACAAAAACATTTAAATTAATTCTTCTGAAGATTTTTTTTTTTTTTTTATTCTTAGCATTTGCACAGATTTGTGAAGGCTTTAAGTTTCTATGGATCTGATATTGGCCTCGGAAGGTATTAGGAAATCATTGCACACTGACTTGTTTGTCCTGTTCACTTTAATGGTATTATGCAAGTACTGAAAATTAGGTGCTGTCTTAACTGGGCTTGCTGGATTAATGTACAAGTCTTATCTGAAAAACAGAGACAATGAATGCATGTTAGAAAGCACTAGGTAACATACAAGGCTCAATTTTCATTCAGTTTATATTAAGACTGGAAATTGGTGTTCTGTTAATAAGAACAGTATTGTGATGCCCTGGACTGATGGTGTGTGAAGTATTTGATAGTCTTTTTGGATGTGGCAATCAGTTTTAAATGACGTTCATGCTTTATTGTTGTTCTTAATGGTCACTAAAATGAAGAGGTGCTGGATTTTCTCTGGTTTCCTTTTGTCATTATTTTGTTCTTTTTGATGCTGTACCTGATTTGTACTGCCTTCTTGATATTCCACTTTCAAAAACATTCATTAATTTCATATGCTTTACCCATGATCTCTGGCATCTCAATGAATCAAAACCGGTAGCTTCATTACACGCTTATTTAATATACAGCAGCAGAGTAACCAAGCTGACAAGTCTTTAGATTCTTTTGTGAAAGGATTTTGAAATTACACTTGCAGAGAAATACATGCCTCCTTTTTATTGTGCGAGGACATCTACTGATTTCAGGCTTCCAGTCTTTTTAGTGTATGTCTTGTTATTAAATATTTAAGAATGATACAGTTGTGATAGGTACTATTTCAGCATAGCAGAATTTTATTCATGATGGAGGAGTTTTCAGGTCAAATTTTACTTTAAAACATCCAGTTTTGGAAGGAAATAGGAGGAGAGGACATAAAGGAGCTTGTCCAAATCTAAGGTTTAAAAATCTCATCCATCGCTTTTGTTTAGGGAGGGGCGTTGCTGAGGAAAATATGTATTCATATTTGAGACATTAGGTGTGTGTATTTATGGGGAAGTCAAAATACAAACACGCACATCTTAAATCAAGTGTTAATAGCCTCCACAGCATTCGGTAGAAATCTTCATGACCTTAGACTTCAGTCTGTGCCAGCTTTCACTGAAGAGATACTTAATTTATCCTGTAGGTGCAGTGATATTACTTCATGAAATTGTTCCCTTTTTGGACTGTTGCTGTATGTAGGTTGACCACTATTTTTGGTTCAGTTACCATTACACATTTGTATGAAAGTAGCCATTTGTTTATTAAGAACTATTATACAATAATAAATACTTTAAAGCTATTAATTACAATGGATGTTGACTGTATTCTATAGTAAATATTGAGATTTTTCATGTAATAAATAGTTGTAGGTATATCGTATTTGCTGTGTACTGAATTTGGAAAGGAGCTATTCTTGGCAGTTGGGCTGTAATCCTTTGTTCATTGTACGTAGGTCATTCTGAAAGTAGTGCCTACTATTTCTTTTCCAGGAAATGGCAACAGATATAAAAAGCACAATAACACTGTTTGATACAGCAAATTCTCAACTGCAAATTACTGTGTTTTGGTATAGTCACTACCATTAGCTATATGCATTCAGCAGTGATGAACAAGAGCTGGGTGGAAGGGTTCAACCTCTACTGCCACCCCACCAACATCCATCTCCAATGTCCTGGGCCTACATAATAAAATAGGAGGCATTACTTCTGGAGCAGTCTACAGTGACTATCTGTAACTGTAACAAAATGAGAGTTAGTCTTTTCATCTGTTATATAAATATGTTGGATTTAAATAGGAAACATTTAACTGTGGTTGGATGATCGTGAAACAGAGTGCAACAAATCTTCCTCCGTTTTCTGAAGTCAGAGTACAGATTGCTGTACCTCAACATTAGACTAAGTAGGATATGTTAGTGTGGGTATTTTTAAAGGAACAGACAAATAAATGGAAGGAGCTTTCTTAGGAAAACAAATATTTTTAGAGTACTTGTATGCCTGCAGACATAGACAGCTGTTTTAAAACTTGCAGAGAAAGTACCGAAGTGCAAAGAGGTTTGTTTCTATCAATTTGGAGGTGCGTTTTCTTGTATTTTTTTTAGTGTAATGCTCATTGTTGAGTGGAATGTATTTAAGCATTCTTTGCCAGTACATTGAAATACAGATGTGAAGATAGTATTAGAAAAAAATAAAAGCATGAAAGCACCCTCTTTCGTGCCTGCATAGGCGTTTACAAGGACTGGAGTGACAAGAGTTCCTCTTATCCTCTGAACTGGGTGTACACTGCAGTAGAGCAGAGAAAGTGCTGCTTTGCTCAGGCATTGTTCCAGCCCAAGTGATGGGGCCTCCTAGCTTAACTGTACCTGTGTGTGTGCTTCCCTTAGTTCAGCACGTTTATTTAAATAAGTATGACTGTGATCCCCAGTGGACTACATACAAATTCAGTGTCTTACCGAGTTACTTTACTGAGAGGTGGCAGCTTCATAGCTCTCAACAACAGCTGAAATACTTGTGGTCTGTTGTAGAGAGAAGCTGAAATGCTGCCATTTCTCTGTAGGCACTTTTTGCAGACTTCTCACCATATGAGTACTGCATCAAAACTGGATTTATTCAACACTAGCATCAAACTGGGTTGTGGTCATGTAAAGGATCAGCAGTTTTCTTGCTTTACGGTATATGGAATTGTTTGCTCTATTCTTCCTGCTCTGTGGAACAGTGTAAAACTTCCCTGTTCTTTGAAGTTCTGAACCCATTAATGTTTTTAATTCTGGAAGGTTCAAAGTAATGCATTTTTAAAATGTTGGAGGAGAGGAACCATTAATGTTCCAAAATTTTTAAAAAGTCTTTTCCAGAAAATTCATGATTTTCTATGACTGCAGTTGTTTGTCCATATACAAGAAGAGTGCATGTTGACCTCAAAAAATGGTCTACACACAGGGATTATAAAGCAGCCAACAGCTAAGTTTGGTTCTGCTTCATTGTTGCCTTACAAATGACCAAAGGCAGATTTTTGCAAGTACTGGAGCTCAGAATAAAAATATTTTATTAATGTTCATTGGCTATACAACTTCTGTATTGTAAACTTAACTAGTTAGGTGGATTGTGGACAGATCTGTGGCCTGAACTGTGAGTGAATAAACAGTTTTTCTTGGATATGCTTTCTCAATTGCCCTGTCTAAAAAGCTATTAAAATACACAAACTATAGATACTCAGTCTTCCTAGAAGAAGCCTCTTATTTGAAACTGCTAGAAAATTTAGGAGAATTTATTGTGACGCTAAATTGGAATGAATCTCTATAGCCTGTATACAGTCAAGTGTATTTCTCTTAATTTTTTTCATTAAGGTAGGCGTTAATGTTGCTTCCTCATAAAATCAATGGCTAATTGTTTTATTTATTTATTTATTTATTTATTTTTTCTAAGGATGTTACAAATCAGGCAGAGGTTGGGGCTTCAGTCAGTTTCACCAGAGATGTTGTAAAAACAAAAACCAACAGAAAAACAGGCCTGGAAAAGAGAGCGTTTCATCTCTTTGCATTTTTTACAGAAATTTCTTACCTTTAATGATGCAAATGATTGAAGTAACCTTTTGTTCCCCAAACTCTGATGAGCAGTTCATAAATTGGAGCTTTCCTAGGTGGAAATTGTAATTAGTGATATCTGCAAGTTTGTGTTACAGGGCTTCCTTCTACTCCAAACAGAACAAAACTGAGGTTTACTTTAATGAGAAATGAGATTTCATTTCATGTTAATCAGTTGCAATGCAACAACAGCTGTAAGTTATTTCAATATCTGTATAGAATTTTTTCAGCTTATTCTCATTTAAATTATGCTGTCTAGAAATTGGCCCTTACTCAAGTTTCAGTTTCTTTAATGTGCATTTCAAGGTGCTAGGTCCTGTGTGCCTCTGCAAGGTCAGAATGCTTTACACTGTCAGACTGGGTAAGTGTCTGTACACAGTGATCAACTCCCTTCTCAACCTTTGTGATAAGCTAAATAAATTAAACTCCTTATTAGGAACAGATGAGGATATCTGATAGCTGTGGCAAACGGCAAGGTGTAGGATAAAATCCACTGTGAACAAAGGAGATAAAAGAACACTGGAACAGTTGGCAGAGAGGAATATGATTGTAGCCATAGTCAGAATAGACTTGGTTGGCATTCAACAAAATCAAATAATGAATCAGCAACAGGGAGAAATGGCAGAATCCATTTCTGGAGGACTGCTTTATGCGTGATCCTGCCTTAATGCCTCTTAGTTCTCAGTAACACCTGTTTCAAATGTTTATAAACTCTGCTCTGCTGCTTACCCTCTCGGAGGCTGTGTCAAATGTTAGACTGCTCGCTTTCAAAAATCTGAGCATGGATGAAGTGCCCCAACACACCTGTTTGAGGTTGCTGCTGGTAGGTAGCCCTGCAGTAGTGCTGCTTCTGGGAGGAAGCATCTGCTATATCCAGTTACAGATTTGTGCGGTTAGAAGGGCTTTCTTTGTGATTCTTTTAAGATGTAAGTGCTTCGTTAAACTGAATAATTTCTTGTAAATGCAAAGAAGTTAAGCTTTAAAGCCAAGTAGTACAGAATCAGAACTAGTGCTGTTGCAGTGCGTTATTTGAAACGAACAAAAACCTCCGTCCTTGTGCAAATGCAGTTTAGTTTTGGGTAACTACTAAGTTAATGAGGTTCTCTGTTTTACTCACTTTTGTTCTTTTCTCAAAAGTAACAAAGTCAAACCTCAGTTGTTCAAAACTGCCTTTGTTGATTGTATTAGATTTTTAAGCTGGCAATCACAGCAATAATGGAACCTTGTTGTCACCATCGGTGCAGAATGTCTCTGCTGATGGAGTTTATGTGTTCTGAATCTAAGCAGATTTTTAGCTCTCCATGTGAACGCTCCGTTCTGAAGTCACGTAACAAACCTGAGGTAAGCCAGTTTAAGGTTTGCAGGAAGTGTAATGCTTCTTTGTTTAATTTTCCAAGTGCTGATAAGTCAGTTGTTTGCAACTCTTGTAACATTTGTCTGTCCGCAAAAGAAGCTAATTTGTGTTTGGTTCTGAGAATGTGTTGTTTGTAAGTAGAAGCTTTTCTTACTTTGCAGCACTATTCACTAGGTTATTATTATCACTAGGTTATTATTATCACTGTGGATCTTGATTTTGCTCCCCAGCTCTGAAAATCAAAGCTAATCAGCCAGAGATGTTTGGACAGCCTCTAAGTAAGTGGTCTGGGGGGAACTATTGGTCATTCTATCAAAACCAATATTTTTATATAGTCGTGTAACTTGCATTTTTTTCTTTTACCTGTGAATTATTGTCAGTTTTCCGTCCTTCAATTTATCTAACAGAAAGTTGTTTAATTGCCAGAAAGGAGTTTTCTCTCTAGAGCTGAATTGAGCGCCTCTGACTGGCTACTCAGGGAAATGCAGAGGAATCTTTCCTGATGCTGAGATTCTTGAGATTGTTGTCTCCAGAAAAAAATTAAAGATATCACGATTTTGGTTATACATTGTCTTTTTATCCTTAACTAGTTATTTTTTCTTATCTGCGTTGTTACCAAAAAACTGAGACTGCCATTGTGCAAATCTGATTAAAATTATCTGTGCTGTTTCAAAGGTCAGGTGCATTCAGTGAATTTGCTTTCAAATTACTTTGTTTATTCTGTGTACGTATGCATCTTGAGCATTAAAAAGGTCAGGAGAAGAGATTCTTTTTGGAATTTAAAGAAGGTAGCTTTTACTGCTGCTGACCCTTGTTAGCTTCATTTGAACTAACAAAAATTGTTTTCCTTTGTTTCTTTTTATTTTTGCCATCAGTTTTATTTTTGTAGTGAAGCTCACTTCTTACCAAGATCCATTTTAAAATAAAATCACAGTGCATTAATGTAATTATGTTTTGTTTAAAATTAGATAATGCTTGCGCAAGTTTAGCTGGTGTTGTTTTGGTTTCTTGACTTGCTTCATTCATATGGCAGACTAACTTTCCTCTCTGGTGTAACGCATTTACAGAATATGCATAGTTTAACTGTCTTTTGCCACAAATAAAACAAACAAACAACAAAATAGAGTGATGGTGCATTCCCTTGGAACTTGTAAGGCTTGCTTATTAATGGTCATGTTGAACAATGTAACCACAGAAGGTTTCACACGGTGAGTCAGTGGTGCATAACTAATTGCAGTTTTCAGTCAAGAACCAATAACAATCAGTAAGGAAGTGGGCTCTGTTAGGTGGATATTTCTAGACAGTCAGAGGAGGAAGAGCTTGTATCTGTAAGGTGTCTAAGCTTTGTCCTCTGTGCCCAGTTTTGGTAAACTTGAGTCCTAGTCCAGCTGAGTGTTATGGCAGCGCAGAGAATCAAGGGTAACGGAAAGCAGGAAAAAGTAGAGTGAGAAAATATTTTTCTTTGGAAGGAGACTAATCATTCTTAGCCTTTATGAGGATGATATATAAGACCTGATGTTGCACTTAATCAGAATTAGAAATGGGTGATTATCCACAGCATGTGGTTTATGTAAATACCTTGAATAATTCTTAGAGTTTAAAAAAACGGAGTACTTATTTCCTTATCTTTTCCCAAGTTCTACTGTAATGTAGAACTCAATTCATATTAACATCCATAGCCTTATACATAATCCATCTCTGATACTAGTGAGAAATTGCCAAATTTTCTGATGTATAATAACACTCTGAATATTTGTTCTCGTTTGTAGGTTCCAGTTCTCTTGGGTTGAGTGTCCTGTGAGACACACCAGAAGCCTTGTGATTGGGGATGCTCAGCTCCCTTGAATTTTTCTTTGTTATTATTTCCAACTGAGACAAGAGCAACTGCTTCTCCATGTGTGAAAATCCTGTGTATGTGTGTGTGTACTCGAATGTTCTGATCTCTGAATTCTGTAGCAGACAAGGTATAATCGTGCACTTCGCTGATGGTGTGTATTTATGGTACTGTCATTCAGAAGCTTCTAATGGATACTGCTGTGTGATTTCTAGATATAATGCAGTAATAGGTGGCTTCAAATTGGTGTGGCTTTATCTCAGGATTTTTATGAATAATAACAAGAGTCAGAAATTTGAAAATATTGCATTTGTTCTTAAAGATTTGATTTGGAAATAGCAATGAACCTAGAAGGTAAGAACAGTAACAGACACACAGGAATGGACTGCTCTTAATAGAGGATAAGTCCATGTGCCTGTGAAGCAAATGTGAGCGTGTGGGTGGCACTGCTTGGTTAGCATTGACGCTTATGAGAGGTCATTTCTGTCCTTCAGCCAAAATGATATTTCAGGAAAAGGTCATTTCAGTTTCTCAGAGAAATAAAGAGTTACTGGAGCTGACTTCATGAATGCTTACTTCTGAAGAAGCATTGTTTCTTTGAATGTTATTGCATATCTTCATTATCTTTCCATACATACTGAGTGTAGTAGCACAGGACTGCTTTGCCAAAGTTACTTCAGTGCAGATCATTGGATTGGGTGTTTGTAACTTGCAGTGCATGTGTGACAGGTATATTGCACAGGACACTCCTGCTTCCAATTTCTGGTTTGTATATAATGCTATCAGGTGAAACAAAACAGGAAAACAGCTTTATTTATTTTATTGCGAAGAGGGCAAGTAACTGTCAGTTTGTGTGTGTTATTCTTGGTGTGCCTGTGATGCGCCTGTGAGTGGCTGGTGTTGTGTTCTGGCAACAATACTGTGCTGATTTGGGGCCCGATTGCAAGCAAATTCTTTAAGCTGAAATGTTGAGGTTGTGTTTTTCTTCTTGGCTTCAGAGACATTCCATCATAAACATAAATAATATATGTAAAACATGGACGTAAATTATACTCTGAGTATGAGCATTATTCATTCTGTCCACATACATAATGTGTTTTTGCTGTTTTATCCATTTAAGATTCTGTGCTTATAATTGACAGAAATAGTTATGCATTTATTGAGCTCTGCTTTGTTTTGAAATATGTAAACTATAGTTTCAGGAAGCTTGAATAAAACACTGGAGAATACAAAGAATCAAGTATTGTAAGTATTGATGAAAAACATAAATCAGGATAAACCTGTCTGATAGCATTGTTTAAATAGCTTCTCATAAATGTGTAAGATTCTCGTTAGTCCAACATCAGAAGACTAATGAATATTAATGAATGAGATCAAAGACATATTTAAAAATCAAAGCAAGTAAACAACAATTATTTTTAAAAATTATGTAAGTTTGGAACTACACAGAAATATGCATCTTTCTGAGTAGCTCCATGAGAAGTTTTCCTTGGAAATATTCTTCCTGAGATATGTTTCTGCAGAATGATGGGCATTTATGGAATGTAAGCAAAACAGATATATTTCAGATGTTGCTGAAGAAATGTTTCAATACAGTGTATTCAGTACAAATGTAACTTCGGCTATGGGCTTTAGCAGGCTGGGAATTGGAGCTTAAGCAGAGTCCATCGTTTGAGCTTGACTTGGACTGCCTTTTGTGGCAATACAAATTAGTGAAATACCAAGAAGGAAGGTACTTTTGATGCCTCAGACTTGTGTTGTTCCCTTTCATCTGTTCTGTTGTTTCTGGCCAACAGTTACAGTATGTATATATTTCAGCTGAAGTCATTCTGTTGAAGAGCTTGTTTGTGACTCAACAAAAATTCTAAAGATTGATGTGAGAGTAATGTCAAGAATCATCTTCATTTTAACATTTGCTTTTATAAACATACACCTGTGGCATGAATTCTATATTGCAGTTATTTAAAGTTTGAAATGTGCACATAACTAGTGTTACATGGAGTAAACATTGCATTGTCGCAACACAGTACAAATTGAACTTCAAAGGTGTGTGGAAATAATTTGAATTGACTGTTAAGTAGTACTTGTCAGTCGTCTTTAAATACATATATTTGAATAGCACAGTTTCTATTCCACTGGAATGGAAAAAAACAAACAAGAACGTGATTCATTTCTGGTTCGGACTAAATAATAGGTGTAGGCATGAGTTGGGATACCTCTTGTTTTTAGCTTTCTATTCCGTTTTTTTTTCTAAATTTTGTCTGTTTGATCTTCAAAATTCTGTAAGTAATTCTGAGTAAAGTAATTCTGTAATTTAATCTATGAAGTCATCATGTAAATATTGTTTCAAAGGCACAGATCTCCTGGTGCAACATAGCACAGTGGTCCTGGTCATAAAGTACTCCATCCCTGTGGGCAGTAGTCAACGTTGTTTGGCAGTTTGTGATTCCTACAAGCTTTAATGGCGAGGTAGGGTTCACAAGAGGCTTCTTGAAATACTGTTGAAGTAACGGTTTCATTTTGAACCTAGATATAAAGCTAATGGTATCTAACAGCTTTTAGTGTCACTGAATCAAATTTCTCAAGTAGAAAGAGTATTTGACATTCTGTTTTAAAGTGACCGTATGTTTGACCCAGTTCTGCGATCGTGGTGTCATCACAATTGTATCTCACTGCTGTAGGCTCTTGGAGGCTGACAAGCGGAACAAGTTGCTTTAGCTCACATAGCTCATCTGTCACATTGAGCAGCCTTCAGATTTCTATTTGCTGAATGAAATGGGGAGAAAGTGCTCCCCCTGCTTATCTGTGTACTGGGCAGCCTGCTCACACTCTGGTAACAGAGTGAAACAAAATGCTGGGGAGATAGGGGTTAACTGTATTTCTGAAGATGCAAAGTAAGCCACATCTAATAATTAAAAGGCGTGTGATTTTAAGAAACAGAAATAATCTCCAGGTACAGATAGAAGGATTTGGATTACATGGAAAGTTAATTTCCAAGGAGGGCTTGTGATTACCTTATCTGAAAGTAAAAATGAAATTCTTTTAGTCGTCCTCAGCGTTGTACATTAGAGATACAATTTTATGGTTCAGCGGGGCAGTGACAGTCATCTGCATCTTCATGGTGAGCACTTCCTTAGCATTTGAAATGGGTGAACTGTGGAGATGTTATTATATTTTCCCAAAATAGCATAGCTGAGAATTTTGTATGCTGTCGGGCAAATAATCTTTGCGTAATCTCAACGCAAAGCTCTTTGAAGTTCTCTGAGAGTGATGTTATGGCATTGATTTTGTGCAGGTTGCTCTTTGAAGTTTATATGTGAGCGGCCCGACTGCTGTACTCTTCCACTGACCAATTAGCATTCTTCATTTTGAGAGTATTGGCAAATGAAGCACTAAGCATGATGGTTAGTGAATGTTGATAAAACTTTTTCCCATATCAAACAGGATGTTTCTTTTTTAGCCCTTCAAATTTACGATGGGTTTTTTAAAATGCTTTTTTTCCAGAGTAACTGTCAAATAGTCTTATTCAGCTTGAGAGGCAGTAATCAGTACTAACACTCCATTTAGGATAATTAAATTGAACACTATAGGAAAGTACATAATGCTTCAATTTGTGTTCACTCGAATTTGGCTATTCAACTTTGATGGGAATTCCATTGAAATAAATATTTCATTTTACAGTAATACACTGTTTAACTCTTATCCGAGTAAAATTTGGAAAGTGTTTCATCGATCCTTGTATTTATCTATAGAAACCACTTAAGACTTTTCTGATCATGATTTTTCGTTCTGAATTAGCAGGTATCTTTTTTTTTAAAGTCTTTAAAGTATTGAATGCTGCTTTTTGATTGGACTTTTTCCTGTAGGAACACTGAAGATAAATGTATATAAGTTTGAATATTGTTAATAAATTTATATCCTTAAAATCTGTTTGGTAGCTCACAAATATATTTCAAAATAATTGATGATGTTAACTATTTGGGGAAAATATGGGTTGAATTTTAAAGTACGTTAGGCTGTGGTATAGTAGACATAAAATACTTAACTTTTTTTTTAGTCATTTCAAGTCCTACAATAATGAGATGATTCATGATGTTATGATTTTTTTTTTTTTTAATCCAACTTTCTGCTTTGGCCTACTTTTCTCCTACATTAAGATGTCATTCCTCTAAATACATTCAAAACTATGTAGCTCATCAGTACAGCTAATATTGGTAACTGTAATGAAAAAATGTGCACATTCAAAGGTATGCTTGCAAGACTGTGACTTCTTAGAGAGAAGACATATCCTTGGGTTATTTTACATTTCTTTTTTTTTTTTAGTTACTGCTGTGAATTGCCTTTAGAAATTTACATCAACTTGCATCTAATTAGATGTGTGCTCGCCTGATATTTAAGAATAACTCAAACTAATTTAAGTGCAAAACTGACTGCAAGTATAATTTTAATATGGAAAACTAATCGTGGTATGCTGGTATGAGTTTTCTGTTTTACTCTTGGAGCATTTCTTTTCTTTTTTTTTTTTTTTCCTTTTTTTGAGTCAGTAGTCTCAGCACACTAGCCCTGTATGAAATGCTGAGGCTGCTGGGTGTAGTATTTGGAGATGCCCAGCATAGTTGAAGTACTTGTGAAATTGTTTTATGACTTTTTTTATTTAAAAGAGTGTGCTGATTATGTGTTTGTCTATTGCTGCCATAAACACACAGCACCTTACCCATGACTATGCTGCATGATTTAAGATGTCCCTATGTGGATACAAAATATACTTGCTTCATTGATGGTGGACACCAATGATTCTTTAGAAAACAGACAATTACCAGAACTGATGATGATTTGAGGCATCAGTGTAGAAACATGGTGTTAAAAGACAGATGGTCGCATTCAGGCTTTAGCAAAGAACAGCCACAGCTGGGCTGTTTTGTTTTTTTTTTTTCTATGAAAAATAATTGTGGCAGGCCTCAAATAAAATCATCTCTGTGTGGCAGATAACAGAAATACACTCTGATGTTTAAGAATGTGGTATGCTGCACTGGGGGAGAAGCCTGTTATTAATACTGAGTTTATTCAAAGCGATGCCATACAAAATTACTCAAAAGGAATACACTACTGATACTTTCATGGAGGAATCATCATAAACCAATAAAAGGGTTATGGAAGGTATGACCTGTGAATTAGAAAAATATAACTACATGGGCTTCACAACTTCAGAGGAGTAGAAGGGTCATCCTTTGGTAGTGGATACATAGAGAGTTGCACAAGATCTGAAACAGTGAGGACTGCATTTGTCATATCGAAGGGGAAAGTCAAAGTGTGTATCTGTCCAGAACCCTATCACTGCTGAAATGATTACAGTATGCCTTTGGGAGATACCAATCAATATGACTATCATAGAGTAGAAAGACTGATGCCATTCCAGATGATGAGCTCTGTGAGGGGCTTGGAGAGCTGTGAAAAAACACACACAAAAAAAATCTTCTTTATACTCAGAAAATGTCTGGAAAATGTGAAAATAAGACTAATAAAAATGAGATGGGATACCATTCATAGGTTTGAAAAATGAGATAAAGGCATTCAGCTGAATTACATTCACCTGGTCTTTATAGATGGCAGCCACACAGTTGAGAGCATTAACAAAGCACCAGAATGGCTGCTGGTCATCTTGAAGGCTGGGAGAGTGATAACTACCCACAGGGCAGTTTGTTGATGAAACTTCTTGTTAGCCTATTTAATAATAAGTGACATCAGCTGTATAATTCCCACTGATTTGGTCAAAAGCCACTTCAGTTTAATCCATCTGATCGCCCTTTTCTGGCTTACATTTTTGCTAGTACAAATTGATCTTTTGTCTCTGTGTAGTTGTCTCACTGACAAAGGTACGGGATAGTTCCCCTGTAACTTCTCTTTTTACTGATACATAAATAATTACTTCCAAATATTTATTTTGTAAGCCTTTGTTGCCTCAGAGTGCAGGAAGGAGAAGATACTGTAAAGGTAAGTGCATTTGTTGTGTTGACAAACATTGCCACACATCCTTTGCTGTTACATTCACAGATCTAAAGTTCATGTATTATAGATAAAGCTGACAGGACAACTTCTTTAGCCACCTGGCATTCCTATCATACAAAACTGCTGAGCGGTGGTTAGAGGGAAAGTGTGAAGAAAGTTGATGTGCTGAGGGTGGCCGAATCTTAGAGAATGATTGCTGACTTTGGCTTTGTTCACAGTAGTTAAGGTATTCTGGTGTAGTTATGTTTGCAAAGATTAATGCTAGGTGTATTTAAAAATAAATGCACTGGTTTTGCTTCTGGTCATTAGTACAATAGTGCTAGGTAGGGAAAAAAAAGTGGTATTTTCTGTGTTTCTTCTGAATTCATGAGGTTCGCCTATACAGTTGCATTTCTACAGGAAGCTGGAGATAAGATGTATAATAGTGCAGAGATCTCATTCCCCCTCCTCGCCCCCACCCCCCTTTTTACTCAATAATTTCTGTGAATAAATTGCTGAAATTTAGGTAACTCAGGATGATGCTTAAATACATACTGAGTGTCTTGGTAACTTTAGTATCTGAAGAGAATTTAGCATTCTGTGTAGAACTACTTATTCTTTGATTTGTATTTCAAATGGAAATGTATGGGTTGTTTGGTTTTTCTCTTTTTAGGAAAAAAGAAGAGTGTATAACGCATTAAGCTGTGGCAAAGACTCATTTTCATCCCGTGATCTCACCTCTGCTTTCAATGAGTTCTTCCTTTCATTTTGAGATTTTCAGATGTCAGCTTAGGAAAAGTTGAACTTCGATATCACAGTTCAGTGATACCAATTCTGGTATCCCAGAAAAGAACTGTGATAATTAAAGGAGTCTGCAGCACAAAAGGATGATTTAGAAATGAGAGGCAGTCACATTATGCAGTGAAATTTAAACTAGTATAGACGTGTGTTGTCATGAATTGTAAGTAACTGTGATCAACTGTTGAAACGTTTGTTAAACAACAGATTTGCGTGATGCAGAAGAAATGAATGTGTTGTATGGGTTTGATAGTTTTCTGTGCCTGCTTTTATTTAATGACACGGTAAATTGATTTTTAATGTTTGTATGCACAGTTAAGCTGTTTATAGGTAGATGAATGCACAAAAAAAACAAAAAAGAATAAATTGGAACAGATATTTGTGGTATTTTCAAAGGAAAACTTTTGAGGAGCAAGGTGCAAGGAAGTATACTTGTGTGTGTCAGCAGTGGTGTGTAGGTTTATAGCTGTTTGTACCTGCTTCATCTTCTGTTTCATTATAGTTATTAACAGGCACTCACCTGTTGTATTGCATGTGATAGGTGACCTGTAAATTAAATATGCATGTGTTAATCCTTACTGTGTTCATCTTCTGCTTAGAGTCTTGGCTTCCATTTCTCTGTCCTTGGTTCCCTTTATCCAGTTTTTATTTCCATAAAGATTCCTTTCAGTGTCTGCATCCTTTACATGGCTGCGGTACTTTTAAGATGCTTTTTTCCCCAGATGTCTTCCTTCATGTACCTGATGTTCTTAGGGAAACTGTCTGTGGTAAAGTATTTGTGTGTATATATATGTGTATGCATAAATATGTATACACACACACATATGTATGTATACACATGCACCTTGAAAATAGTGCATGGAATCACACTGGATGAATTTTGTTGTGTAAATTTTCTGAATTTGGAAGTAGCTGACTTTGGAAACTTCCTGTAAAATATAGAATTAATTTGTCCTTTTAATTTACATGTAGAAGCTATTTACGTAGAAAATACTTACAGAAGTAGAATAACAATTACATTATTGACACATTGTGTGCAAGTGTCATGAAATATAGTTTTCCTTTTACCAAACACAATTGGTAAGTCCTTAGCAATCCCCTGATAAACACTTCTGCTTTAAGGTCAGTCTGGACCTCATGGACTGCTTTTGCTTTCTCTGATAAAAGCAGAAGCAAGCATGCCAAATTGCTTTCCTCCAGCTTAACCCTAGCACCGTTTGAATTCATAAATGCTACAAAAGGGAAGCTTATAAACGCATGCAACACTGAAGTGGAAAAATGTCATGCCTACCTAATCTATTTTGTGGGAAGAGGGGAAAATCTTTTTATTCCTTTTATTCCTCAAGTCTCAGTAAATATGAGTTTTGAATCTTATGCTTAGAATCACGAATTGTCTTTCATATTTTCCGTGGCTATAAAGCCAACATTTTCTGCCTTTGATATATTGTCTCTGAAATGAGACAATAAAGGAGTCTTTCTTTTGCCGTACTGAATTAGAAAGGCAAGCTGTGTTTTACATTTTTTTCACTTTTTTGGTACTTGTTTATATAGTACCTCTTAAATGGCTGTTTTTTCTGAAGCTTCTGGTTTCAAGATAAAGTATTCAAGTGGTAGCACACCATTTAGCAGATGAAACAAAGTAATGCAGCACAAGGGCGCTCTATGGTGTCTAGTTTACAGATGCATAGAAATGCATAAATAGGAGTTTAGCTGTGCTTTGATAACAAATACATAGTTTTAAATAATTGGGACAGAAAGAAAATGGTCTTAAGATAGAGCACTTGAGAGAGAAGATTTTCACACTGCAGAAAGGGTTGTTGCTAGAGATGGGGAGGGAATCATGCCATGATATTTCTATCACGTTTTTGCATAGCTTTTTAGCTCAGCACAAACTGTTAGCGGTGACTCTGCAGTGGGTGTTTTTTTGGAGTTGAGGAAGATTAATTCTTACAAAAGGAAGTGGAAATGGAGTAATAGTGGCCAAGGTTTAGTGCTGGTTAGTGTGCTAGTGCAAGGTTAGTGTGTCGGCTACTGCACTGTGTTGGCCTAAGTTGAATAGCTGAATGAAGTAATTTTTCATTTGCTTGTGTTGTCTTAGATGCTTCACATACAACTAAGGTGATATTGTGGTCACGGTTTTTAATTTCTTGTTTACAGATTATGACTGGCGAGTTCTGAGTCTTGTCTTGAGTTGCAGATAGTATGGAAAAATGACTTTTGTCAAGGACGCTATTAGGTTATATATGTTGTTCCTTTTCAAAAACACAACAAAGAATTTTTACCAAGAGTGGAATATAGGTGCCTGTAAGCTTGTGCAGATTTCTTTGTTCTTCACATGCTATAGGGATTTTAAATACATATTGTGACTTCTTTTTTTTTTTTTTTTAAGTATCCATGACTGCTGGTGATTTTTTGTGATTATTTTATGGAGGAGTTAATTCAGATTTCTGAATGTTGGTACAGAAACAGTGCTTGGAAGAATTTTCTGATTGCTCATATTTGCCAGTAAATTTGCTGCAAGAACCCAGTAGATTATAGTCCTTCAAATTTCCAATGATTGTTTTCAACACCTTGAAAATGAGGATTATACCTTTCAGGCTACATGCCGTGAGACTGTACCGGTTTTCTACACAGTAGCTGCTAAATTTGTTTGAATTTAGGTATGGATTACTTATTGTGGTAGCATGTTTTCCTGGTGGGTGCATGATATGACATTAAAATTCCCTATATCATAATAGGAAAAAAATACAGTGGCTTTATACTACCCGAAATGTGAACTTTACCAAAATTAAAATTCTGTAATGCTTCTTTCTGATCTAGGAGATCCAGAGGATATTGCTGTTGTTTCAGAATTAGTGTTCCATTGTTATACCAGTATTTCTTGTGTAAGACGGGAACATTTGTAGTAATCAGTCAGAACTGTTTCTTGTGAGTGAAATAAAACAGTTAATCTTTGTAAGCTGTTATCACTGGAAACATTTTTTTGTTTTCCTGAAGGTGGTTTAATGGTGTTATAAACTGCTAACTTGAATCAGGTGAATCTACAAGCAGAATTTAAAGAATAATGTGTTCCTCAAGTTTTAAAGATGTGTAACTAATATCTCGTGTCTTACCAATGAGTTTTACTTTGCCTCGTCATAAACATTATAATTTAAAATAATGTAGGTATAAAGTTGAAATTCTGCACCTAACAGATGCTGTATTATTCTGTTTTGAAAGATGCTGCTTAAACTCAAGCGCCAGTCTTTTCTCAAGTAGCAGTTTGTTGTAGTGCCAAGCCTTAAATAAGACAGGTAATTCTTAAGTTAAAATCACCTTCCTTCCAAATGTTATCAGTTCTTAAAAAAAGGACAAGACTATTTCAGTTGATAGTCTGTCAAGCAAGCGAGAGATCAGCAGAATTTTATAGAATGCAGATGGCACAGAAAGATGTAGTATTTCACTGCAAGCACACATTTTTCATTATCTGTCTGATGATGATCTGGTTATTAGGTTGTTATTTTTCTCACAAATTGGAGCATGTGGCTAATAATTAGATTGCTTTAAGGCCGGTCAAAATGGCTGATGTATTTCTCATAATCCTTTTGCCCTGGGTTGCATTTGCTAAGGGCTAACTTAGGCTTGTGGGGGAAAAAAAACACAAAACAAAACAAAAAAAAAAACAACACCTTGTTCATTGGGCTAAACATGGAAAATGCAGTTATGCCTGATTTTCTAGAGGGAATATAATGTGCATCAGAATTTTCTCTGTGCCATACTCTTGAAACCTTAGCTTCTGAGCAGAAATGGTAAAAAGAAGTTCAGATTACACTTAAAGGGATTCCGTTTAATCATAGTTGATCTGAAATTAAACTTTAATCATTGAATTCAGTATTTTAGCCTTTTTTTTTTTTTAAGCACTTGAAGATCAGTGGCAATATTCATTGGTCTGGTAAAGTATGTTCTGTTTACGCTACAAAACAGATGGCTCTTTGCACCAGCATATGGAGGGTAAAGGAATTGTTCGTGTTAATGGTAGTTACATCACACAGTAATTGTTTATTATTTTATATACTTCAAAAACTGTCCACATATAAAACCTATATGTTCAAGTCTTCGTTCAGTGGAAATTGCTATACACTTCTTAATAGTAAGAAAAATAGGTGTATTAACGTAACTTTCAGGCACTGCTGTATGATAGCAGAAAGACTCAAAGACTCTCAAGACCTGGACAGACTGGCGAGTTGGGCTGGGAGGAACCTGATGAGGCTTAAGAGCAAGTCTTACAGCATGCATCAGTACAGGTTAGGGGATGACCTGCTGGAGGGGAGCTCTGTGGAAAAGGACCTGGGGGTCCTGGTGGATAACTGATAAGGCAGCAGTGTGCCCTTGTGGCCAAGAAGACCAATGGTATCCTGGGGTGCATTAAAAAGGGCCATGGTCATCAGGAGGGAGGTGATACTCCCCCTCTACACCATTCTGATGAGGGCACATTTAGACTATTGTGTGCAGTTCTGGGCTCCCCAGTTCAAGAAAATCAGGGATCTCCTAGAAGGAGTCCAGCAAAGGGCTGCAAAGATGACTAAGGGCCTAGAGTTATCACAGAGATTAGGGCAAGAGTAATGGCCTAAAACTTGAACATGGGAAATTCTGTACTAACATGCAGAAGAACTTCTTAATGATGTGATGGAATGATGTAATGGGTGATGGAGCACTGGAACAGGCTGCCCAGAGAGGTTGTTGAGTCTCCTTCTATGAAAATAGTCCAGACCCATCTGGATGCCTGCTGGTGCATATTGTAGGGTACCCGCTTTAGCAGGAATATTGGACTTAATGGTCTCTTGAGGTCCTTTGCAACCCCTGTGATTCAATGTTATTAAAAATTTGCTTACTGAAAGGTTCATAAAACTACCTGGAAAGTATTCAAGTCACTAGGAACCTCTTCTGATGCTAAGATTTAGCAGAGGGCTTTGAATAGTTAATAAGGAAACTTGACATGTTAATGCCACTCCCTGTGTGGTACCCTCAGGATAAAGATGAAGGTAATGTGTAGAACCATTCAGCTGTCTTTTGAACAGATGCAAGCTCAAACCTGGAATCAAAAGGCTGGGCATTGAGGCCTGGCTAACAGAAAAATTTAAGGAGAGACTTTGTTCAACTATGCTTCCATCCACGGAGGGGTAAATATTTCTGCAAGAGTAATCACTGAAATACATCATCACCCTGGCAAGAGAATTCTGTTAGGATTAGCAACAGGGATAGTACATGTCACTGCAGATGTTAGACACCCTTTAAACTAATTCAATTAGGTAGGCTGACAAAAGGTTAATGCAAATCAATGTTAAAAAAGGACATTCGTTATCATGCACTTGAATTGCTGTTTTGAACTCTGAGTAGAAATCTAATGAAGATGCTAATTTTGTATCTCATACTATATACTGTCAACATAAAAAGCTGGCTTAATTCAATGAGATTTTCAATTTATATCTAAAGTGTAATTTTCATAACTTATGCAGCACTTCACCGTTATTCCTGCTTATCCATTCTGGATATATGTAATGTCATTTTTGTATAATGGTGAAGTTTAATATCAAAATAATCGTACTATGGCAGTATTGTAAGTTATAGTATTTCAGATTAAAAAGCAGAAAATTACAACCATTTAAATCAAAGCTGCAGTGTTTTGTTATCCCTAAAATTCAGTGACTACTCAGTAACATTACAGTAATACTGTAAATTCCTTTTCATTAAATAGTTTTCCAGAAACCTTTTGTTATCATCTCTAAGCTTACATCACACTTCTGTGTCTTTAATTATTGTCTTTCCCCCTCATTTTCAAATGAAAGGAGAGTTTGTTGGAATCTATGCTAATCTTCTTAGTAGACTGAGATGAGTAAAGAAGGCAGAAACTTAGCAGTTTGTTCCTGCTGCTTTCCCAGAAGGCTGACCCTCTGTGCCCAGAGGGCCTTTCTCAGGTAGGCTGAGGTTTCCATGAGGTGGAGTGCTGAGGAGTGGCTTCATTGTGGTGAAAATCACGCTTGGATTCAGTTCTACAAAGCGAGGATGGCTTTTTGCCATGCCCTTGTTATGAAATGTCATAGTTTTTCACCTCTCAAATGTGCTGTCATTAATCGTTAGAACTAAGCAGTTACGGTACTTAATTGATTCTTCTTTTTACTGATCTCAGTATTCTTTGCTCAGCTTGAGAGTGTATAAATTCCTTCCCTGATTCACATGTATGATTTAAAATCTGAGTAAACCTTCTTACTTTCATTACTGTAAAAATGACATATTTAGATTACCAATATTTTGCTTAGCTAATCAATATTTTATATAGATCAGATTTTAGAAATGTGTACTTAGATGTATTAAATGGTGGACACAAATTTGGACAACAAAACCAACTCTGACCTTTGATCTGGCTTTTGGAGAGAGGAAAAAAAAAAAGAATTTCTGCTTCAGTAGAAAGCAGCATTTCCATCTTAAATTTTTAATACTTTTTATTTTTGCTTCAGGTTGACTTACGCTTCTTGAAATGAAGGTGCAAGTCAATACTAACTGAAGGCAAATACTCTTTGTTTGAAAGACTGGCATAAATTCACGTCTATTTCAGGTAGTATTGAATATACTCTGAAGTTCCATTAAAATTCTTACAGTGTTTGGGAGTCAGGATGCAAAGAAAATATCTCACTTCGATTTATGCTGCTTTTTACTACGGCACTGCTTTAGTTTTTTTCTTTTTTTTGTTTGTTTGTTTGGTTGGTTTTTTCCCCTTTAATTTTTTGCTAGTTTAACAAGCTAGAGGATAGCATTAAGAGAGATGAAAAGGAGTAACAATACAGAACACGTTTGAAGAGATTTTTTCATTGAATTAACAATGTTTCTCAGTGTTTTGCTAGGCACAAACAGGTAGAAGGAACAGAGTCAGGCAGAGTTACTATCTTCAGCATTAAGATGAACTGGAGTTAATAATGTATTGCTATACATCAACGACTTGAGAATTTTTTCAGAAGACGTTTTGATGAGTTCAGAGAGAAGTTGGTGGTATCATTAAATAAGTTGGCAACTTCTGTAACCAGCTTTTTGTATTATAGCTCAAGGGAAAGTCAATAAGCTTTGATTCCTAGGATTAATGTAATTATTTTGTGTTTTTTTTTTTCCTTGGCTCCTTCTGAAGAAGGCTGCAGTAATATAATATCAGATGGCCAAAAGCAATTCAGAAAGCCAACGTCCCATAGGATGACGTACAAACGTAGGAAGACTGGGGGTGGAATAAATCATTTTCTCTGATCTTGTTAGCAATTAAATTATTACAGAGAAGCAAATGTACAGGCAGTGCTAATGCCAGAATATTCTGAGAGGAAGAGAAGCATAAGCTTCTTTGATTACAAAGTACTATTTTTGAAGTGTTTTTTCCTTCCTCTCACCTACAGTATTTTCCTTACACAATGTACAAGTGTTCTCCTTGCCATTTGTTTTGGTCATTTTAACAGGCTATTTTAGGTGCTCCTGCTCTTCCATCTATGATGTCTGTATCTGTGAGTGTACTTAGTCTCAGGAGGGAAAGTAGTTTGTTAAAACAGAATATCCTGGAAGTGTGTATATATATATATATATATATGTTGATATGTGTATATATATATATATATTCTTTAGTCTTATTTGCAGGACTCGAGAAGCAAAAATTACATCCTGAAAACAGTGGATTTTGAGGTGTTCTAAGCATTTTTTTTTCCTTTTTTTTTTCTAACTTGGATGCCCAATACAAGAGAACAGTTTTAAATACCTAAGCTTTATCCGTGAAACTCCATGCTCAGAACTGTAGTAGTAGCTCTGTCTCTAAGCATAAATTGTAATAGATTTGGCATACATGAAGAGAAATTTTGCCAACTCCAGGAAGAGAATGCTGTATCACTTCTGTATGTCTCCAACCATATCACCTGTGTATATCTCACTTTGTGCCAGTTCCTCTTGAAAGTGCATCCTATCCCAAAACAGTGTTCTCTGGAGCAGCTACTCTGGAGATGGTGCTGGAGGAAGTCCCTTGGGGTTCAGTAGACAGTTCCAGAACCAGTTCCATTACGTGTCTGCTGGAAACCACCTTTGGCAAGCCCTGCTGTTCTGTTCCCACCTGAAAGCTACACTGTCTATGGGAAGCTTTTCCTTCCACCAGTCAGGCAGGCTTTGACACAGAAGTCTTTGCTCTCCATCTCTTCTTCTGCAAGCACTAGCGTGAATTATGGAAGCACAGCAGAGGCTGTATTCCAGAAGCACTTTACGTGAAGTGAGATGTGAAGTCTAGAACATCCTATTGGGATTGAGTTATTTTCACAGCTTTTTACAAGAGGCTGTAAGTTGAAATCATCATAGGAACTGTTATTTAAAAGTGGCCAACTTCATTCTGTTTAAAGTGTCCTGTACAGCTTTAGAGTTGTGGGGGTGTCATTTAGCAGCTATGGTCACAGAGATCTGCTTCCACAGTCACTTGAGTAGCTAGCAATTAGCAGCCATCATAGAAGGTTAACTTCAGTGCTAGTCTCACTGCAAGCCTGTCCTGAAGTGTTAAACCTTAAAAGCTATAACTACGCAAATACAAATCCATGCAAATCTTGCTTTCATAATCCAGGATTTGATGTGCAGTGTTTTCTAGTTAAATCCTGAAATTATTTGGAAGTTGTCAGTTACTGTTAAGAATAATGTTCTGAGTGGTTAAACTTAAGGGTAGTTTTTTCAGATGCACTGAACTGACTGAAGAGCGAATGCCCAATTTTGCGAGAGGCTTGTCCTTTGCTAAGGTTACACTTCTTCACTTGATGAATTCAGTGAATTAAATTCTATTGAGTTAACTGCTTAGTGGTTTCTCTGTGGTCATTCCCTTGGTAAACATTTGTAGTTCACGCCAACATAGGATGCTGTTGTGTGATGTACCACCTTACAGTTAGTACAAACTGAGAGACATCCAGCAAATTAGGAGCTCGTAGAATGATTATTCTTACCTCTACCTCCTCCCTAGGCTACTTGGGACCACACAAAGCAATTACAGCTTCTGGTGATACAGCTAAGCATGTTTTATGAATTCCACTACGTGCTTTATTAGATGTATGAGAACTTGTTGACCTGCATGGTGATTAAATTGTGAAGTCTTCAAAACAAGGATGAGACTTGCAGGTCACTCAGTACTTTGGAAAATGGTACTTTGTGATGTTTATCTGGTACAGCTAGATATTTTGTGGCATTTAATGGGGAAACTTTCTGACTACATGTAAAGCTGAACCTGAACGATGTAGTCTAAGTGTTCCTTCCTTGTAGTTTGCTCTCATTTTTCTTAATTGTCTTTTAGTAGGAACTAATCAGAAGAGCAGACTGTTGTCGGCTGAATGTTGCTTTGTATAGCTGCAAGTAGCGTTACACTTGGAAATGCTGACGGGCTTTGTGTAAACCATGATCTTGTTTTCCTTCTGGGGTTGTTTGTGGTCCTTGACAATTGAGGCAGGCTCTTCTGTTGCATAACTAAAGCTTGAGAAATCTGTAGTGTTGCTCTTCAATTTCATGTTTGTGTGTTTGATAGTGCCATTGTGATCCCACGATTCTTTGCTGCACGGGTTCAGTGCACTGACTCACAAATGTGTCTGCTCAAGACAGGAGAAAATAGGACTTTTCATAACTAAGGAAAACATGAATGTTGAGAGAATAGATTTTCAGTGAAGGCAAAGGAATGATTTTCTCAGTTGTTAGTTTTCCTAATTACATGGCTGTTATCCTGCTGAAGTCCTGCAGGTAATGTAACAGCTTGTGTTAAATTCCTTTTGTCACTGTCTTAGAATACATTTTTGTAATTATTATTTCCTGAAGACACGATCTTTCTCAAACATTTATTTTGCATTTTGAAGTTATCTTTAGATGATACCCCTTGAAATATATCGTATTGGAGCATTAGCAATGCTCTTGAGTCCTTGAAAAATGTGGAAGTTGTGGGCACGTGAGGCTTGCCTAGAGTAGGGTGTTTGTAGTAGACAGTAATAGTATTATTATTATCATTAATTTTGGAACCTTGAGTGGTAGCAACTGTCATTAATCTTTACTCCAGCAATACCAAGATATTGCATATGGAATATGTCATTAAGATAGTATGTAAGTAGTATTCTGAACAAAAATAATGCTCATTAGCAGATAGCAAAGATGTGAAACATATTGTGAAGCGTCCTGTATGCTTCATTCTTGTAACAGCAGACACTAGTTGATATATAGGTAATTAATGGATTTAATGACTTTTTGCATGCTTACTTGAAAATTAAAATGGGAAGTTGTAATTAAATGGTAGCATCAAAATACTGTTTTTACTTAATGTTTTTTTTTTTTCCATAGGTGTTTGTGTACATACCCATAAAGTCCTATTCATGGTGTAAATGTTTGTGTAAGAATTAAGTTCAAAACCCTGAATGACCAAGCAAATTTGATAGTTTGAAGTAATCTTCCACAGGCAGTTGGCTGTATGACTAATAGAATTATGTATGCGTAAAATTGCTTTTACTGTAGAAGCCAAAATGCAGAATAATAGCTTGTCAAACTGTCATTTGCAAGTGAGATCATAGATTTCATTGTCCAAATTAGGTTGTGTTCTCTTTCTTTTGTCAGGTCACATTCTAATAACCATATTGTGCATTAAACCCTGTGATTATCTGAACACTTGACAGATGGTAGGCTGTTAATTTATATGTAAGAGACAGTGATTGCCTGTGCAGTAATGGCATTCAACAAAATATGAAATGTCAAAATTGACTATTTTGTTATGTTTGTATTTGACTTATTTCAGAGAGGTAATTCTAGCAGAGTAATTTTTTTCATAGCTAAACATATGCTTCATTTACTAGTGCTAATGCTTTGGGCTTTGAAGTCTTACATTGAGAATTGTTTATTTGTTGGTCAAGAGTACATTAACATTGCACAGTGAAGATGACAAGTGTAATTATATCTATTAATCTGATGATTTAAATATATATTACTTGATTTTAAGGAAAATAGGTTAATTTTAGATAACTTAAGGTTTCATATCTTTCTGACCAATAGATTTCTGTTAACGTAACTGTTCCAGCTTTATATCAGAAGTCTGTTAAATTACTGAAATGAGTAGGTAGATTCTCCTAACAACTTCAATGATCATTTTAATGCATTGTAAAGATGTTGCAGAAAACAATCCATCCAAGTCCAAGGGATTTTGCCCTCTGATGGATTTGACAGGTATTTGGGCTTCTAATATACAGCTGGGGGTAAAAACAGTCAAAAGTAGTGTAATTTAGTACCACACACATTGCTGCAAACTACATGAATGTCATGGATGTGCCTCCAGACTTGATTTTAGTTTATCTTCATCAAGTAATGTTTTAGAAACCTCTTTGGGATCAATTGTTTCAAGGAGTTAAAGATTTGATGAAGAGAATTTTAAAGTGTATTCCAAGTGTATTTAGCAGCATGAAAGAGAGAAAAGGAGTAGAGAGAACACTGTCATATTTTCTGTAGCAATTAACATCAACAGATTGATCTCTCCTTGGAGAGCCAGCTCCTTCACAAACAGTGTGACTACGAGTTGCTATTAGTTTGTAGATGAAAACAACTAATAGAAATCCGACTGAGGAGTCCAAGATTTATTCTTAGTTTTATGGTTCAGTTGATTCTTTTACTTTTTAGAAAACGTACTTTTATTTAGTTTTCTTCAAATAAACACAAAAATACAAAGTCACCACCCATTTGACATGCTCCTGAACTGTCAAGCTACATCTGTAGCCTTAATGATATATTTCTGTAGTTCAGTTGTTTTTGTCGTTTGATTATTGTGCATTTATAATCATTCGCTGTTGTGTTGAGGTAACACAGTGTTGTGTTGTCAGTAACACAGAGGAATAAATTCTATGCTAAAATTCTTTAACCACTAATAAAATTATTTTTCTCTAAATCATGTTTCAGCAGGCAAAAAAAAAAAAGTTGCTGTGCCCTGAAGAATGGTAATCATTTCATTTGTTTTTCTAGTGTCTTAGCATTGTTTTGTTACTCTTGTTGGGTGATGGTGCTGGTGGGAGTTCTAAATGCTATACATTGCTTTTACAGAAGCAGAGAAGATAATTTTTATTGAGCATATGAGTTATGGAAAATTTTGTTGCCTTTCACGCTTGGGGAAAAAAGGGTTTACCGTTAATGAAGTTAGGTGTATTATATGTGCAGTTGCTGTAAACATACTGGTCCTGAAACATAATGCTGTTTGGGAAGAGGCATATGCACAAGAATTTCAGAAATGAGAACTCTTGCACTCATCTTCAAAGATGAACGCTTTTACATGTATATTCTACCTCTCAAAAATTAGGGATATATGTTCAGTCCTTGATGCTTGTGACGTTTTGAAGAGACTGCAGAACAGCATAGTATATGTTGAACTTTGTTATAATGATATTTCATTTAACTGTTATCAAAATAGAAAAACAACAGTGCTCTCCAAATCGATTGGGCATGCATACATATGCTTGGAACATTGTTCCAACTAGGTACTACTAAAGAGAAAAGCTGGAGTAACAGCTTTGTTGTAGCCATTCAGTTTTTTTTTCAGTTTTATCTTTTGATTTACATAGCCTGAATTATTTATAAACTGTAACTTATAAGATGCTAGCACTGTTTCTTATAATAGTCCCATTAAAGTATAATAAAAGTATACGTTAAAGCATATATGACATAGGAAAATTATTTGCATGGATGAGCTTTGCAATACTAAATAGTAGGCCAAAGATCTATCAGGCCTACCTATAAAGTCAAGCTGCTCCTTTTTATTTCTTTAAAACATACCCTCCTTATTTTTGTAGTAAAGAAGTATCATCTTCCTTGATAATTTATTTATTAATCTTCTGTTGTGGTCTTATGATTGGGCTTAGGGTGGTTGGCACACGGTTATGCCTACAGTTGTTGGAAGAATTTCCCTATACTTCAAAAGTGCTTGAAAGTTTTCCCTGAATTATGGTACTTTCATTCAATAGGCAATTAGAATACCTTTATAAAAACTTGCTGGAGAGCATTAGGAGAAAACAATGCACACTGTATAGTAAAGAGTGACTCTGTGAAATGCATTAACTAGAGCCGTAAACGAAGATGTGGTTTTAACAATGTTTGCTAAATATATATATATATATATATTTACTAACAGTGTTGCATCTGTATTTTTTTTATTTTCTCAAAGATTGAGGAACTTCAGGAGGTTTTTTTTGTTTTAAACAGCAACAGCGGTTGTTACTTTTTTGTCTTGTAGTGTTTTTGCTCTTGATTTAACAAATTTGTCTATATACTTGTGGCAAAGTATTGCCATGAGCAGTATTATTGTTGGCATTGAAACTTTCAGTAGTTATTACAAGATTCGAATTGTTAACAGAGGCTAAATCATGAAGTTCCCAAGGAGTCTTCTTTTGGAGAGAAATGTGTTGTTTTTTCAGAATGTGTTGTTTTTTGTTTTTTTCAATAGTGAATCATTCTAGATTGGCTTTTCTGAATATGTCGCTATTTTTGTTAGATTAACTTTGGTAAGGATGTGAAATGAAGCATTAAAAATGCACTGAATGACCCACATACAATGTTTGTATTAGCAACTCTCTTTAGGGGGGTGGGAAATAGCCACACTTAGTGGATTATAGATATTTTTTCAGACCTTAAATACACTGGAGGTTGTGAAGACTCAGCGGAACACTAAAGTTATTGAAATATGACGTGTTATGCAGCAACAGCTTATTGTTATGCAATAAAGGAGATAAAAATCTTCGTATTTTACTAGTAATATAAAAAGAAACAAACCAAATAGCAAGTAAATGCATACGTTAATGACTTCAGAAGTAGAAGAGCATACGCTGATTTAAGGGAGGAGGCAGTCCAAATGGAATGATTTAGAATTTTTGTTTTTTTATCCAGCTAATGATCTCTTAGCATTTCATGAGCATTAATGAATTAAGCCTTACTGTAAGGCAAGTATTATCCCAATTTCATGTAGTGCAGGGAAATTAATTCATTTGTCCAATTTCATCACCAATCACTGAATGGCTCTGGTTTCTATTTCAAAATGTCTGGATTTGCAGCTGTATTGAAATGATACAGAGGCTTTGCTAGTTGCATCTGACCAGTTTTTGGATCACTCAAGAAAGGTATTAGTCACAAGCTGGTGATAAGAAAGCAATAACTTCAAAAGTCATTTGGTGTTGTGTTCTGCTGTTTCCAGTTATTTAAGTTCTATAAACACCACTCCTAATTAAAATAAACGTTTCCTGTTATGTGTTTTTACTCTTAGTATCACAAGATATAACTTCAGTGGAAGAAACTTATTAGTAGAATTTCTGGGAGAATTTCTAGTTTTACTGCCTTGGCAGCAAAGTAAGTAACATGGGACTAAATGCCTTCTCTTGCTTCATAATGCAGTGTCCCTTGCTATTACACCCAAGTGTTCAGATCTAGTGGTAAAAGTGATGCTTGGTCTGAAGAAACCTGTAACTTCTTCTGACCCCCACTGTTGATTCTTTTTGTGTTTTGACAGGTTGTTACAACTTACTTTAAGATAGCTTCTTGATTTACAACATTGGTGCAATACTTACAAAATGTTTTGACACTTTAAATCAGGACAGTATTATTTTTATTAGAAGACTGTTGAAGATTTTCAAAGTAAAATAACCTTCAAAACTCAGTCTAGTAAATTGAAGTTAAATGCAATTTTGTTTTATTAATAATGCCAGGTTTCATCTCTCTTAATTAGCAGCACTTGACTTTAAGCTCTAAAATACCTGATTTGAAAACTGATATTTCTTCACAGTTAAGGATATATATATTTTAGGGGATAAAAGTTTTTTGAAATGCCATGCTAATTTACTGTTGTGATTGCTCAGTATCAGCACCTATATAGAGCCCATCATTGTGCTACAACCTGATCTTTCATTGGAGCACTGCTGCTATTAAGGTCATGCAATAAGCATGTAACAGAGTGCCAAAGTTATAAATGGGAAAATCATGTGACGTGGCATTTTCAGCTAATTTGAACAGACTTTTATAGCTTCAAATGCTGTAAAGTTTTAACGTTCAGATTAATGCATTCAGAGAATTCACCTTTCCCTCCTTCCACAAATAAGGAGAACAGTGACCCTTTCAGTACTTTCTTTTTCTTGTCTGTACTTGCTCATACCTTGTTTTTGTAAGATGGCAAACATATCCCAAGTTCACCAACACTGTACTGTTGTTTTCTAGACTTGTATGCTTCCCTTTAACTTTGCTGAAGAATTGAGAAAAGTTCTAAGATTACTCCACAGAAATGTAGCAGTCCCCTTAGTGCTCCTTGTAAGAACTTGAATTGTCTTTTCACTAACATGAGTGAAACTGTGGCCTGCAGGACCAATGAATACAGTAAGCCAAGCAGGAAAAACAGTTGGAGTTGAATAAATGTTCCTCTAAAACACTGCATATTATAATTACTTAGGGATTCAGAATAGGCACAGCTGTAATATGCCTATTGTTGAAGTTGAGATTTTCCAGTAATACACTTGATAGATTGCTATTAGGTGTAGGTTTCCTTCAAGTTCCCTTCTCTGCACTGTGCACATCTACTGATGCTTTTAAAATTAATTTTGTGTTCGTTTTTTTTCCTGCTTTCTCATGGTGTATTCAAAATATGTTCATAACACTCCCTTAATGTTAATGAGAATTGTATGCTTGATTCCAATCCTACATCACCCATTATTATTATTATATATTATTATATATTAAATATGGATAAGGTTTTTGGATTTCTAAGCTTGTTCAATTTTTAAGTCATCAGTCCTAAATAAAGGGGGAAATGAAGCATTCAGACTTTGTTTAAATTTATGTACAGATACTATTTCTGTATGCCTCAGCCCACATTGTCTCAAAAACAACCATGTATTTCTATCAAGTTCTATTGGCTTTGGATCAAGTCCACTAGAACTTGCTTATCTAGCATGAAGTGAATTTTTGTTTTTTCTTTAAAAGGGGAAGATCACTTTTGGGTATGTAGTTTATTGGAGAAGTGACAGCAGAGTAATGCATGTACCAAGGCATTTGGTAGGTAAAACTTCTAAAGCTGCGGAGCATGTAAACCAGCAGTGCATTTGGTGGTATGTTTTCAATGTGAGGATACCTGTATTTTAGATCTAAAATGTCTCTTACACTCTGCCCTAGAGCTACCTGCCGTTATTGATTTGGGCCTTATGCCCATCTCTAATTGTTTCTTTCAAATAGCATTTGTTCAGAGCGCTGGCTCCATTCTAGTAATTCGTACCCTTCACACTAAGCTGTTCTTTGCCATATTCTGCCAATCTCCCTGAGTAGCTGAGAAACGTGTATTTGATCACTCCTAGATTTGTCCTACCAGCAGAGTTCTATCTTTCATACTTCAAGCGCTTTGAAACTACTTTTCTAGTTACTGGCAGTTGTATTCTTTTTACGTTTCTTTTTACATCTTACTCTATGTAGCTATACTGTAGATGTGACTCATGTCTTTTAAGAGTCTTCAGTACCTATGTCAGATGGAAGCATTCTGTACGTCACTTCACATCTGAATCCTCTTGCGTACTGTTTTCTTTTGCAGTCTAACAGTCCCTCACTCTTCTGGACAGATTTATGCAGCTTTTTTCCCTGGAGGAACTTTTAGTTATGGTTCATACTGAGTACTTTTCTCATCACTCAGCCCCCAAACCCAAACAAACCACTTTCTGCTAGACCTGTTTTCCTTTCTTGCAGCTCAGACTTTTTCTGTTTTCGTTCTGATTTTCATTCTATTTTATTTCTTATTTATAACTAGTTGTTCTGAATTGCACACAGAAGCTTTGCCCTTATTTTCCATCAAGAATATCACAATGTGCAAGGTATACAGCATGTTGTATAGATCATGAAAGAAAGAAGACCTAAACAAAAAATGTATTTTTTATGCTTTTTAGAAGAATCATAGAATATGCTGTATGTTGTACTACGGAACAGCCTTATACATTGACGATAAATGTATAAATTATGTAGTTTTAAAAGTGGAGGATGTGTGTATATGTGCAGGCTTTTTCATTTTCAGTACTGGACCTTGCCAGAATCACCTCTGTTGTGCTTGTAACAAACTTTTCTAAATAAATGTGTTTTCCAAGAAATTACTTGCTAGAAAAATCACCACAAATTACACTAAATATAAGTTTTTACAAGACTTACTGATTATTTACAAACAGTTAATGTGTATAAGAGAGGATAAATTTGTTTTTCATACATATGCTCTGTATTGTATATACATATATGCTGTGTTTGTGAAACAGTTACATGAGTTGTACAAATCTGGTTTGCTATGCACAGAGTTTGCTGATTTTTCACTCTTAATCAGTGCTGGCTTTGTTCTTGGTTGAATTGATTTTTTTATTTTTTTTTTTAATTTTGGTTGGCTTCTTTAGAGGATAAGGAACCTCCTCACTCAGACCTTTTAATCATTACTTTGAGAAGGGAGACAACTTTAGAATTGGACTTGCAGACATGCTGAGGCTAGTAACTGCTATATTTCACTGTGTGTTTACTGGCACAATCATGCTCAAAGCTATTTACAAACCAAGTTTAAATTTATAAACTTTTTGCCCTGTGTGAAAGGGGAACTGTGAAAGTTGTTTAGAGGGAATTAAGCTGTACCACTAAAAATTAATTTAAAAAGTATTTTATAGTATGTCTTTCCCGTTAACATAATTGGATATTGAAGTTGTTACTTTTTCTGTTCTAAATCCTATGTAACCCTCTCACAGGGGTTTTAACTCTGCTGCAGAGAAATTTCTTTTTTGATTAAGTCTAACCTGGATTCTAGAATACATTTCTCTAAGCAAATGTGATGGATGGCTATTTTAGGATTATGTCTAGCCTTTAAAGTGGCCGTAGAGTTGCAAATACCACAGTGGGGCTAAAGGAAAGGTTGGGGTGAAAGTAATAGATGTAAGTACAGCAAATAGGAGCTGTGTTCCTGGCTCCTGTTCTGACTGACTTCCAACTTGGGACTGGAGAACTCATTTCAATTTTGTTCAGTATTTTGAGGTTTTTAAATCTCAATGATTTTCAAAGTCAAAGGAACGTAGATGTCGAAGTAGATGCTTTGAAAATGATATCTTTCTTTCTCTGTTACCATTTATGAGACGGATGATGACAATTCCATGAACTCCTTTCCTATATTTGCATTATGTTCACTGGAGAGAGGAACTCTACCCCTACATGTGAGCGGTGACCAATAGCAGGACTGAGACTGTTTGAGACTTAGAGAACTTGTAAAGCTACAGGGGATTGACTCATGACAAACGGGAAATGCGTTGTGTTAGGCTAAAAACTGTTTAAGATACAAAAACTGCAAGTGAAAGGCATTTTATTATTATTATTAAAGTGTATTGGTACAGAGTAGTACTGAATGTATTAGTGCAGTGTAATGGAAGTTATTCTGTCAGCAGAGGTTTTGAAGGTGTTCTGAATAATAATCTAGTTGAAGATAACAGAGCAGAAGGTAATACAGATTTTGATGGATGTTAACTATTTGTGCAGAATTTCCTGGCAGTCTGTTTAGTTTGTCCTGGCAACTGCATTCTCTGTGTGAAAATTTCACATGGAAAAGCTTTGTTTTAGCTGTCTGATAGAAAATTAAAATGGCAAAATACAAACTAGCAGTGAGAACTCAGCTGTGGATTCACAAAGTACAAGAATAGTTTTTGGAGGTGGTTGGTTATCTCAATGTCCTGCCAGTGAGCTAGCCAGAATTGGATTTCAGTCAAAGTTAATGGCAGAACTGATAATAAAAACTTTCAGTAAGGAACAGTAAGAATAACAACTCTCTTGCCTTGGTATGTCAAGAATTCTGGGAAATGCTGTCTTTCCCAGAGACATCATGACTCCTACAGTCCTTGGGAAATGCATTTGGTGTCTTCAAAAAACTGAGAGGTCCAAATCAGAATGATTTGGTAACTAAAGATTAATTTCTTTAAGATGCATCAAAGAAACTGGAGGCTGAAGTAGACAGCTGGTTGTGCTAGTCAGAATGATACAGCACTCAACCCTGGACCCAGCCATCAACTCTTCTGATTCAAAATGTCTTCTCATCTCTTTCATTTTTAAACCAAAATAGATATGTGCTCTGGACTCGCATGAATTTATTCTTCAGTATAAGAGCTATTAAAATTAGGTAAGAGAGAGAAGGTTTCTAATAATAATAAAAGAGATTTAAAATATTAAGGATTTTTGTAATGAATTCAGAAGGGGGCTTATTTATGGTGCTCCACAACCTTATTTATGTTCATCTTACATCGGTTGTTTCTTAAAAATTCTAATATGTAGGATGCATTTGTTGTCTGGATTGTGCATGTATGCAAAACTTATCTGTGGTTCTGGATAATATTAAATCCTCTTAGTAAGAAATCTGAAAAGACTGCATGCGGCCAGTACTAAATAATTGTAGTAATTTCAGGAATCGTGTATCAGTAGTACTGTTGGAAAACATTTTTTCATTTCATCTTGTTCAAACTTGTAAAATACTATAGACACCAAAAAAGGGAATGTTAGAGAAAATTTGTTTTTCTGGAGGCTTGGGTAGAATGAATAAGCCAAAACTCAACTGGAATAGTGTCTGTAGGTTCCCTCCTTCCCCCCTCCCTTAATCATTATATACAGTGGACAATTAAACAAGTTGCACTAGATACGCAGCTTTGCTGCCTGATTTATTGCCCATTTAATTTAATTCACTGAAGGTGACCTTTTTGTATTCCACTACAGAGACAAAAACTTTGCTGGGCCTGGTTAGCCACGCTGATGTTGGAAATTGCCCTTGTAAAATGGGCTTGACAATTGTACCCACAAGACAGTATGTGAACATTTGAATGTTTGCTTACTGACTTGTCACTTTTGTCAGTACCCAACTAGGGCTGCTCAGTTTAGTTGCTCAGTTGACAGAATTCTTACTTCTCAACAAAGTTTTTACCTATTGCACTCAAATTGCTTATGTTAGTTAACAGATTCAGCACAGTACAAAAGCCTTTTAGACCATAAGTTGGTGAGAATGCAGGACAGTCAGTGTTGTACTCCTGATGTTTCTTTGGGTCTCTGAGCTACAGTGAGATTAGTTTTTGATATATATTCATAGCTTTGAATAGCTAATGTGAAACCTATTCTCTCAGGAGAAATATTACAGAGGAGTGATGACTTGGAAGAGGCAATCCCTGACTGTGCTCTATGGGTAAGTTATGAAAAAAACTGACCCTCATAGATTGCACTGTGCTGCATGTTAGCCATTTGAACAGGGAAGTGAGTATTGATAAGAAGCACTCATGCCTTTTGCTGTAATTACTTCTGGGGTGGTGACGGTGTCTGTAGTTGTCTTTTGCCAAACTTGTATCTCTGGAAGACCTGGGGACTGACCCCACCAGAAGTTTTTGCAAGTTGCAGGAACGTGGGCATTGCCTAAACAAAGAGGACAAGGCTTCTCTATTTTTGTCCTCTGTCTCTCGTTCGTACTTAAGTATGCAAAGCAAAAATGAATAACCGATAGGCCTTTCATCTGGACAGAGTATCTGTGTAACTGAGTTTTCTTTGGCCTTCCTGGACCTTTCAGGTCTTAAGGTGTCTCTTTTCCTTTGAAAGGCTTAACCTGTAAAACTTTGAGTTGCTTTTTCTCATACTACTAACTTCCAAAAATCTAGTTCACTACCATGAAATACAATATTTTTATTCTGTTTTTGCTTTCTTGTCCAAGCAAGAAATCATAGTATGGCAGTGATTTCGTTCTGTTTTCTGCTCTGATTTTTAGACACATTCAATCTAATTGATATATTTCAGTTTTCCGATAGTAATTTGACTTTATTTTGATGTTTAGACAGAAGCTGAATATTGTCTTTGCATATTAACAAGTATTCTGGAAAGGTATCTGATTTTCACAGCAATAAATTATAACAATGGCTATTTCTACAGTGTTGGTGGTAACAAAACTCATAGGTAAAAGCTGCTTGTTGGAGATAAGTTTGTTCTTTTCTGCTTATAATAACTTCAGCCATTTATTTTGCCCTCAAGTAAAAATAAATTTGTGTGTGAGATGGCATAAAGACCCCAGCATTAGTAGGTTTTGATATTATGGAAAATTTGAGGAGATGCTTTCACTCACATTGATTTGGTTAAATAGATTTGTAGCTTGTTGTGAATAGACGTCTCCAAGTATAAAAAATGAAGTGTAAAAGCAGCTTTCTTCTAATTTCTGGAAAATTCTGATTTATAACTGGTATACATAAGTGTATCCTGCCTGAAAATAGGAAGCATAGCAGTAACCTGCATTAAATTCTGGGAAATGCCACAGATGAAAGTTTTAGAATATTGCTATACATGTTTGCACCTACGAAATCCACCCATAGGAGAAAAACAACAACAGCCCCCCTTCCAGCTTCATCCCCCCTCACACACCAAAACCACCAGTGATTATTCCCTTGAGCTTGAAGTTTTGTTCACGCTTCTGTGTGCTGCAGATGTATGGTATGAGCTCTCTGGTAGTACAGCCACCTGCAGGTGGCAGCCACCTGTGTTCCTCTGCTTTGTTCCTGTGTTTTTAAGAAATATATACTAATATTTAAAGTGGCAGCAAATAGGAAACATTCAAGTTTCATTTCCTGAGAATATTATTCATGGTGTGCCTCTATTACTCAGTCTACAGAGCATAACTGATTTTTGTCCTCTCTGTGTAGAAAAAAATTATAGTGCGAGCTCACCTGAACAGGGGAAAGGTTGTGAATAGGGTTTAATCTTCTCCTTCAAATTCACATGAAATAGAAATGACTGTAGGGAATGAAAGTGACCCTGGGGGAGAGAAGTAGAAGGCAGACGGTTGAGAACTGTGCACCTCTGCATAATGACACTCCTCACAGTATTTCTTTGGAAAAGCAGTTACAGATTTTCTCAGCTACAGCAGCAGCACCTTCTCTTCTATGTTATGGGAATTCCACAAGTCCAATGGTTTCCCAGGTAGGGGGAAAAGAAAATCCCAAATGGTTATTAGGACAGCATGCAAGGTGACTCTTGAAGGAAGAGTTTTTTCTAGTACCTGTAATCTCTGTTGTGTCTTGGCTAAATCACATCTATCCTACCTGTGTGACTGCAAGTGCAATATAAAGACAACTGTGGATTGGAATTGGATCCTGCATCAGTTGCCAAAGCTGGGAATATGTATGGCTTTCTCAGAGGATGTGTGTTCTAGAAATAAAGTACTCAGTGGGCAACACTGAAATAATGTTCATTTAAAAATAGTGAGCCAAAATAAATGAATAATTAATAGTTGTCCCTTTTTGCAGTCTCCTACCCTACCCATATATAAGATTAATAAGAAAAGAGTATGTGAATAGCTTATTTTTCAAATAGCTTTTCAAAAATGTTACATCGAAGCTATGCATTTTTTGTATGAGAAAAAAAGAAATAGAGATTTAGATTTTTCTTGTATTTAAATATTTCTCATATTTAAATTAAATACCTATATTTCTTAAATACATGCTGAATTTCAACAAGAAAGTAGAATTCCTCATGTTAAAATGGGGAGGGATGTAACTTGATCACTGTTTGGAGCTTTGAAGTGGTAGTAGTTGTAGGCTCCAAATTCAGAAGATCCCTAAGTCTGCTCTGAGCTGCTCAAAGCACAGATTGCTTACTACACACTGAGGAAAATGTTTACAACTTCACTTAAAAAATGTACTAGATGTACTAGAACCATCATCAAAACACATGTTTTGGATTTTGCGTTGAGGGACATGATTTAGTAAGTACTGTTGGTGATAGGTGGATGGTTGGACTGGATGATCTTGAAGGTCTTTTCCAACCTTGGTGATTCTGTGATTCTGTTTTACTGTTTGAACAACAAGGAGCAGAATGAGCCAAGTAGAATCTTTTCCTCTCTGGTACTGTTCAGCTTCCAGAAATACTTGACTACTTAGGAGTTGTGTTATTCAGGAACGGGCACACTGTCCTTTGGCTTGGCAGTTAGCTAAGTTCTGGCCTGCAGGTATTCTGCCAGGAGAAAATGATCATAAAATGGCTTGGGTTGAAAGGGATCTTGCTGATCATCTACTACCAACCCTCTGCTATGGGCAGGGTTGCCAACCAGTAAATCAGACACCAGATCAGGTTGCTCAGGGCCCCATTCAACTTGGCCTTGAACTCTTCCAGGGATGGGGCATCCACAACTTGTCTGGGCAGCCTGTGCCCCTGCCTCACCACTCTCTGAGTGAAAAAATTCCCCCCAATACCTTATCTAATCTACCTTCTTTTAGTGTAGAACTTCCTCCTTGGCCTGTCACTCTGAACATGTAATAGTTGGTCTCCCTCTTGTTTATAAACACCTTTTAAGTACTGGGAGGCTGCAATGAGGTCTCTTATCTTTTCCAGGCTGAACACCATCAGCTCCCTCAACCTTTCTTCTTGGGAGAGGTGTTCCAGAAAATTCCCAACCTGTACCTGTCTTGGATTGCTGT
The DNA here is from genome assembly GCA_035772895.1 of Perdix hodgsoniae. Classification (NCBI taxonomy): domain Eukaryota; kingdom Metazoa; phylum Chordata; class Aves; order Galliformes; family Phasianidae; genus Perdix; species Perdix hodgsoniae. Next base: position 959,741 of record JAPSGF010000029.1, on the reverse strand, counting down.
GACCCAAGTGCAGCGCTTTGCATTTTTGCCTTGTTGAACCTCTTTAGGTTCACGTGAGATTATGTGAGTCAGCTGGTTGTTCGATCACTGGATACTGTTCCTAGACCACTTTCTAATAAGATATAAAGACTTCCTTCTCTAACTGGTAGCGTAACAACTTCAGTAAGGAAATCCTTGAACACAGTTTCCAGATCTGGCTTTAAGTTCCATTTTCTTCTCCCCTATAATTGCTTTTTGGCCTTAAAAAGCTTTCTTATTCTGACACCCGCATAAAGCATAAGGGGCTATTAAACTAGTAAAATGCCCCAGGTTTTGCAAACAAACACTTCTGCCATTTAAATCTTGGTTATTTTCCATGAATAACTTTTACCACAGGCTTTTACAAATGATTCAGTGACTTGCTAAGTAGCTTCTGTTGTTTCGGCTATGTAAGTGTATTAATGAGCACTTATATCATTTAGCTGGAAAAAAAAAAGTTTAATAAATTAATATAAAAAATAATCAAGTCAGCAAATTATATGAGTTATTTGACTGTCTACGTGGTTGGTCTATTTTTGGAAAAGCCTGAGAATCTTTTAGAAAGATATTTGGAGAGAGGGGAAAAATAATTTTCAGAAGGAAATAAAAATGGTAATTTTTATAATTTGTTTTAAGATTTATACTGAGAATAAATTATTCTATAGTAGTTTAATCCTTGCAGAGATGAAGATCTAAAATTTTTATTATGGATATGGCATATGTTAAAAGCATTTCATTCGAGGATTTCTTCATGGTTTTTATTCAAAATGTAGACTGACGTACCTTGTCTATTGTTATGGCTAAATTAAATTTCACTTTGACAGCTGACCACAAAGTCACTCTTCTGGGGACTGTTTTGTTCTTAGAGTGAATGTGACATGAGGAAAACGGTTTATCTGTGAATATTAATCCTCAGATTTTTTTGTTCTTACAGATATACTTTAAGGGGCTTCAAGAATTTTGAGAAAACTGCTTTTTTTTGTCATTCTCTTGACTTTTTTTTTTTCCTGTGTGAAAGCTGTGAAGTGCTGAAAGGATAGATTTTCCTTGATTAATGTAGCCTTTGAGGTTCTTAGCTTCTTGACACCAGATCCCTAAAGATTCTTTTCTTTCTTTCCCCTTTCCTCTCTCTTTTCTTTTTTTTCTTTTTTTCCCCTCCACGATACAGGAATAAATAGGTACATGCTTCATAAGAAAAAGAGATGCCTCAAAATAGTAAGGCTAACATGTCCCCTGCTTTGAAAGCAAGGTTTATTTCTTCTCTCTTTCTTCCTTTTCACTCGCACATTTGAATGGACTATTTACGTGTTAACAGAAGAGATTAATTGCTTATAATGAGCATGTATCAGAGAAATTGGATGATGACTCTTGCCTGGGTAGAGCTCTATTGTAGGAAGAATTTCAGAAGTATGAAGAAAGGCTGAGAGGTACCGATGCTGAAATGTTCGTAAAATAATGTATTTGTTTACTATGAGGTATTCTAATTTTGCAGTGTAAGAAATACCAGATCTGTGAATTCAGTATGACATAATTATGGAAACTTTATTAAGTGTAGTAGCACTTTTCTCTATTTAGCTTTCTGAACCTGAATTGTCTATAGAACTTTGCATTTAGAATGGCTTTAAAAATGAATTAACTCCTTTGCATCAAAAACATGGAGTTTTTTTATTGCTTTATATTGAAAAAGTAAAAACATATCTAATCTTTTTTGCGTTTGGAATAATATGAACAACATCAAGTAAAATAATGAAGACTATTACTATTTTTTTTAAACTGACTTCAGTGTTGGAAAGGCATTTAAATGTTCAGTTTTCACTTCATGCTCTTGACAGTAGGAATGCCTGCTGTTAACTATGTAAGTGTACAAAGGTACTTGCAAGGTCATGGAGTAACTTTGCAAGATTAGATCTCCTTGTTTAAAAATACGTGCTAGTATTTAGTCTGAGCTATAGGTTTGCAAAGTTCCTTGCTAAAAGATGTATGTCTAACGCTGATGAGGGAATGTGAGCCCCTCTATTGAACCACTAATAAAAATAATTCTTACCTATTGTTGCAGGGTTACTTCAGCTTGTTTGATAGCATATATCACTGCTATCCTGCAGCTGGAGCTGATGTGGTTTCTGTTGTGCTGATAGTGATAAGTCTAGTAAACGTGACTAAGAATTTAATTGTATACGGTACCGAATTTAATTAGCCAATAAATTTGCCTTGATAGTGTCTTCCTTCATAAGTACAAAGATGCTATTTATGTCTGATCTATGTCCTGAGTTTTCTCCCATATTCCTTGTCTCTGAAACATAAATTCTCCAAGTACTGCCTTTGTGTAGGTGAATGCACTTCTTATGCAGTATTAATCTTACATTTTAGAAGATGGAGGGGGTTAGCAGCAGTTTGAACCTAGGTCAGAATTTAGACCTTCTCGGGGCTATTGCTGTGTGCAGACATGTAGAAAGCTCCAGATATCAGTACCAAAGAAAATGTAATGTCTGTCTTTTTCATTTTGTTTTCAAAGCAGTATCATCTTTACACAAAGAGAAAGTTTCAGATTAAAAGTTTTCAATACTTGGATTAGGATCTCTGTTGTAGGCAATCTAAGCTGGTTGCTAAAGGTGTCTGCAGGACTCCTTTGGCTTGATCTTAACCATGTTGGAATAAGATCACATTCCTCCTCAATACTGCCCAATTTTTAAATGGACAGAGGGCACGAATAAGGAGGTTTCCACTCAGTGATCTCCCTTCCTTGCTTCTTGAGTGGTTGAGACAGAACATCACAGTGGGGCTTCTCAGGCAGCTCTCTGGTGTTGTAGGCAGAGCTCATTTCTGATACAAGGAGTGCAGTGGTGGGTCTTTAAGCTTAGTTCTTTCTTTTTTTTTTTTTTTTTTTTTTTCTGCTTCTGGGTAGTCAATAAACCTGTCTTCAAGAGAAGAATGTGCAGCTGTCCTAGCATGAGGTTCTTGGGAATCAATCTGGTCTTGCACAGCTCAGCAGCAGTACAGGAGACCGTGCTCCTTGTAAGGCTGAACTTAAGATATGTTTAAATAAGGAAGCTGCCTTTTCTCATGGTAGTGCTCAGGCTTTGTCTAGAATGCAGTTATCACAGTTTTGATCTCTCAAATGATTTAGTTTTATAGTTAAAACCTTTGTCAGTCAGGTATATTTGTGCTTGGTTTTGATTTGTCTTATTACTGTCTGTGTTGATTAAATGATGACCATTTCTTTTGCTATTACAATCGGTAGCACACTGCAGAGGAAAAAGCTGCAGCTATCAGGTAGACATTAAAGAAATGTTTCTTGGTTTAATGTTCAACTTGTCAAGTCTTTTTTCTCATTGGGTCAAAAGCTTCCTTTGTTCTTTTGAACATTTCAGGAATTGGGCTACATAGAAATGACACTTGCTGCTGAAGGTGGGGTTACCTGACTGCAGCTGTCCCTGGAGTAGAACTCACTGAGGATATGAATAAATGAGGAGGCTTTTCATATCTGCAAGAAGCTTACAAAGCAGCTTGCACTCACTGACAATTGATGCTTAATTGGTTGAGATTTAACTCTAACCCTAACCCTAAGACAACATTTATTCAAGCTTTTTCTTCCCAGTTTTTACCGGAGGGTTTTCTATCATTAATAATGTTCTGAAATACAAGCCTGATGTATGTACGTATATAAGGAAACAAGTGAGAAAAATGCTTGTTTAAATGAAATCTAACAAAACAGAGGGAATTAAGTTTGTTTGGAATTCTATCAGTTGTGGTTTCATAAGGGAGCAGTTGAGGGCTTGGAGTCCAGCTGCGCTCTAGAATTCTGAGGCTGTTATCTCATATCTGCCTGTCTTTAAAAAAGATTTATTTTTTCTTCATCTCTGTTATGTATATGATTTTTTTTCTTTATAGTAAGGAGTATACCAGTGTGTTAGGAAATGCCTTTTTTCCCTTTGTTGGAGTCTGGTGAGATTAGCTTTGTAGCTATACTCTGGTGATTCCATTTCCTCAATATAGAACCTTATGAGGAAAAACTCTTAGAAATCTTTTTTGGAGGAGGGAAAAGAGGTTCAGGGATGGCTTGGAACAGATTTTTTGGTCTGAGGTGCATTGTACTTCATTTTAAATGACTTTCTGATGCTCCTTCACCGATGGTGGATCTTAGTTTACTTGCACCCACAGTGCTCATTTCTCAGCCACCTGTGTGCTTTCTGTTGATCAAGTCACTTTCTGCATTCTCATCAGATAGTTAAGCTGCCATGAATGTGTCCTGGTTTGGTGGCTTTTCTCTATTAGGAAGTTTCTGGAGTAGATGACTGCTTCCAGGTGTAAAAGAGTTCAAAAAAGGTGTGTTATATGTTCCACACGCTACATTTCTCAATCTTTGGAGAGCGCTGCTGCTGCTGGATAGTTTTTTTTTCTTGTCAAAACAACACTCCTTTCTTGGTCTCATTCCAATGTGGGATGATAAGAACAAAACAAATTCATCATTTCTCTACTTATTTCCAGTAATCTGTTATTAATACTTGCATTGAAGTAAATATAAGTGGAGATGACAGATGTAGAAACTGTTGCATTCAAATCCCAATGGAGTAGTGAAGTGTAAAAAAATGGCTAGGAACTGTAAAGTATAGCCTTTTGCTAAACCTAATGACAGCGTCTAACTTGCTGATGAAAACACATTATTGTGAATGTCAGTGCACAAAGTATTGTTTAGACAGTCTGCAGTGGTGATTGCTAAGGAAATATCGAAAGCAATAACATATAGAACAAAAATCTTCCATTGGTTTTCTTCTGATTCAAATGTTATCACTTGTGTAGCATCATTCTACACAGAATCTCATTCAGTATGGCAGGCTTGCTTTCACTTATAATGTCTTAACTATGGATCCTGATGTATGTTTTGAGTCTAAAACCCAATATTATGGCAGTATGAAGTGGAAGAATTTTTGAATTAGTTATGTTGCAGGTTTTCTTTTTTTTTTTTTTTGGTAGGTGGAATTTATAAGGCTCCATTTATCTTTTAATTACTAGTGAATGTTCCTCTTCTGAAGAGCATTACTTTAGACAGTAATCATAATTAGTGGAAACATTTAATTAAATGGAGTGCCTGGTTGAATCCTTTTTACCTCTGTAAATCAAGAAAGTTAAAGAAATCTGCTTCGTCTTGATCACTAATTAAAAAAAAAAAAAAGAACATTAGTAACTTCTTCAGGATGAATTTTACAATCCTGTTTAAGATCTGTCAAAGTACTGTTTATCTGTAAAATCTATAAAAAAAAAATATAGCACCGTATGGTATAACTGTTATTTTTAAAAAAGAGAAGGATAGCAACTGTTAATGTTTGATTTTATTTATTTTAAATAAGTTTTACTTGTAAGAATTGCATTTAGCAATGAGGTTATGGTGGAATGGTAGAAGAAATAATGGGGACTCTGGGCCAACCAGATTTTATGAGGTTAAAATAGCATAACTGTGCATTGTTATTTGTGACATGGACTTGGTCAGAGTGATTTGGACCAAGCTTTCACAATGCTGGATCTGTGGAGATACAGATGGCTGCGGACAACATAAAGAACCCAGTGTTTTACCATTTTTTTCTCTCTTTGGTGAAAGTGCTTGTTCTGTTCCTTAGCTGCCTGAGCACAAACACATAAAGAAAGAAGAAACAGTGCAAGAAAGAAAATTCTATATAGGATTTCATCTAATAAAATAGAGCAGATCACCCCCATCCTCTGCCCCACCCTTGCAAAACCAAAAGGAAATTAAACAGTAACAGACAATCTAACAATTCTTAGATGAGCTTTTACCGTGGATATGTTGTGTGCTGCTAGGATGACTTTTTTTGAAATGTTAAACTTTGATAAGTAAGTCATGCACGGTGCTCTTTCCTGTCATTTTGAATTTGCGTTCCTCTCTTTGGTTCAGTAAGCCCTTCAAAGTGCTATCAAACGTGAGGAAGTATTGGGAATTTTTGTGAGAATATTAAAACCTCAAGTTGTTGGTTTTATTTTCATGCTTCAGTGTTTATTTGGAGCATCTGTTATATACAGATCTGCTGTTTTATATTACTTTTATTGTGATAAACATAATGGATGAAATACCTTAAATCCAGCCAACCCGAACATTGCTAGTGAAGTTATCTTTTGTTCTCTATTCTCTCTCCTTGACTCCTCCACCTTGCTTGAAGTGGATAGCTCACTTTTTTCCAAATCAGCTTTGCATTACAACAAAGTCAAGACTTTTGTCTACATCACCAGTCCCAATCTTTTCTGACATTGTACTGCAAAGTCTACTCTTCCTACAGGGGCTAAGGAAGGGTTCTGAAGTTAAAACACAAAAGTGATCAGAAATAAATGCTTTAAAAATGTCATGTTCTTTATATGGCAAAATAGTCTGTTAGCAGAAGTAGGTGATGTATTTTTTTTCTGTCTTGAAAGAGCAGAACAAAGGGTAATAGCGGAAGAGGAGAGCTGGGGCTGCCATATTTCTTCTGCTGTCCTATTTTAAAGTAGTAGTGATCTCTAATGCTTCTTGCTGGCTCGGCTAAACACTGACCATTCTCTGCTTTGCTAGAGGGTACTTCCTTCACTTCCAGTTAGTTTTGACTAGGGAGTATGTAATATAGATGTAAAGATTTGTACTGAAACAGACAAGGAAGGTGGTAGATGTTTGGTGGCTGTATGAGTAGTAGACTTTATTTAGTGGCTTTATCAGGCAGTATCAACCTTCCTATTTTCTGAATTCATGGGTGGTTAACTCAAGTAATGCTTAAATGTGGGTACTTGTGATGTGTTCTTTCAGCAGTAAAGGCATGCTTAAATAAAAACGAATTATTTGTCTCTAAACCCATAACACAGACAAATCCGTCTAAACCACATAGCGCTGCAACACAATCTTTCCATATTCCTTTTAATATTTTCACAGAGCAGCCTTGTGTGTCTTCAGATGTGCTACTGGATTGGTAATAATTATCTGCAAGCATGTAGTGTTTTTAAATGCTATTCTTTCTTGGAAATGCAAACCCAAGAGAATGTCATTTGTATGCAACCACAAGATTATATGCAAATACTCTGCACTTGGATCTGGTTGTGGTGATCCCTCACCTTGTAACATCTGGTATTCACTTTTGTAAATTTTCGCTTTTAGGTACGAAGGGGAGTCCTGCAAAGTGCTGAACACAGCAGCCAACTGTCTCAACAGCAGAAATTATTAGGAACGTGAAACCTCAATCAGCATTTCTCTTCTTTGCTTCCTCTGCAGATATTTTAATGCCTGTGTCCTATTTTGTAGTCTCATGTGCAAGTCTGGACCTTAATATTCAAAAGTCTTTGTTGTTATGTAAACCATTATTTTTATTGATATCTCTTTCTGCTGGCTGTCAACTGGTAAATGAAGATTTATTGTAAACACCAAGCCAAATTTTTGCTCTGTTATTTTCATGAAACCTTTCCAATTTTCCTTTTTTATCTTTACTATTTTTTTGAAAACAAATAAAACCAAAGCCAAAAACAACACAGTAAACTATCTGGCTCCTGCTGATAAGGTCAGAAATGATCACTATCACACAAAGGAAGAGACTGAATATTGTTGAAAGGAGTCAGAGAGCTTACATGATGAGAAAACAGGCTGTGCTTACAAAGGTGCGACGATGGAGATTTGCCAAGCTTTAGAATGGAAGAAAAGGTTCTTGGAGGTAGACCTGGTAGAAGAGTATGTAAGCTACCCAGCTGTAGGCAATGACAACTAGGGGTACCATGGAAACTAGAGTATATTAGAAGCTATGAAAGAAAGATGATAAAATGTTAGAGTGCAGGGATGATAATATGTTATTTCTAATAAGTAACCTGCACTTGTATTCGTCTTTGGATCTGTAATCTTTAAAAATCAAAGCTTTCTTTAATAAAGTTCAGAAATAGCTGATTCTGTAGTTAATAGTGTATCTGGTCACTGAACTGCCAAATATATGCTGAGCTTAGTAGTAACACTGATTTCTTTTCCTGTAATGGAAAGAGCAGGAATGGCTTTCATAAAAGCCGGTTGTCATCTTCTAAAGAATGTATTTGTCTTATTTGTGACAAACATGGCCTTTGGCATTCACAACTTGGGCTTTCCATGAATACAATTCATTGGTGAAGTTAAATGTCCTGATTTTTGTAGGAATTAGGATGGTGTCATGCAAATAAAGTGTTTTCTGGACAAAAACAACATATTTTTTTGGACTTGCAATGGGAATACTTCACTTTGGAAGTCTAAATTTTATGTGATAGGATAACATTATGTGCTTTCTTCTACGTGAGCTTCCTGCTGAAATTGGGATTAGGATATTAGTTCAATGGTGCAATTCATAATGAACCTTGCTCAGTGTATTTGGAAGGTTAAAATGCATCTTGGCTTTTATCCAGCAAGAGAGTTTGCTTGATTTTAAACCACCATAAATGGTATTTGTAAGAAATTATTGCGTTGATTTAGGTACTTGCAGATTATAACAAATTAATTATAAGTACATTGTTATAGCTTTCAAAAAATGTATTAAATTACCATGTTCTGTCATCATTATTCTAAAGGAATGAATATATTATATGCATCTGCTTTGTTCGCTAATAATATACAAGCAACTCCAAGTGATGCTGTGGCTATTATTCATTTCTACCAGCTGCTTGAGGTTAGGTTGGTATAAAGCTTTCATTTAAGATACTGAAATCAAGGGCTGGATATTTGTCATATTTAAAGATCTCTATCTTGATCTGCAGTCAAGTTCTGTCTTTTAAATAAATATTGGCAATATAAGCTTTCCAATGAAATATTGGATATCTGCCATAGTAAGCTGGAGATGTGCATACTGAAAATAACATATTTTACATTTTTTGAATTATACAATAAGGGTAGTGGAAAAGGAGGAAGAGGGTTACTTATTTTGTGCTGTATTTGGAGAGGTTTGTCTCGATTTCTGTGATCGTGGGTGCGGGAAGCAGGAGATATCCACTGCGATGTTTTAGTGAGTTTGTTTTAAATGGAAATCCTTTCTTGTCTCCTTGTGTTTTTTTGTGTGTTTTTTTTTTTAATCCTGTTAAATATTTTACGTGAGATATAAAATGTTAACTTACAAATAATGATACTCTGTTCTACAGATTGTTGTCCCTGCTGAGCAGACTGCATAAAACAGGGGACATATAACACTTTTTGGAATGGAATTTCAGTAGTGCAGAGATTATTTCACCTCTGGACTTAATAATAAAGGAATGATTTAATATAAATTGGTGTTCTGTTCACGTGGATCACCAAGTGAGAACAATGGGACACTTAATGTATAATTGTGACAGGTGATCGTTATGATGATGCTAAAGAATTTGTGCTTCAATACCTATGAGAATCACAGAGGAGAAGGCACATTTATGTATGATCAAAAAGAGTTAAACATTAGGAGACAAACATTAGGGTGGGGAAGAGGAAGGACTAGAAGAAATACCAAACTAGAAGACCAGCAGCAGGGAATTAGAGATATGGGCTAGAGATATAGGCCTGCTATGGGACAGGAGATGCTTGTTTTAATTGTAGTAAATAGCAATTGTGTGACTTGTGTCAGAGCTTAGTCTTGTACGTTTTACAAACATATGGGATCTTTGTTTTTAAACAAGAAGCTTTGCAGTGGTTCAATACTGTAGTCAGGAGTTCTTCACATTTTTTTTTTCATAAAAAAACCCTGATAATAACATAGAAATATAACAGTAACTACTTGAACAGACCTTTCTGCAGCATGTGATAAGGTAACTTAGAAATAAGATGGTCTTTGATTTAATACACATTGTCTGTTATGACGTACACAAAATATACAATATGATTAACTGCAGTGAGATGGCATATAATTGGATTTATTTAGATGGTTGTCCAGTGCTAATTAATCAAATTTTGTAGTGGAAGTCTGTTACAGGTTTCGCTGTGAGATTTGAATTTATTAATTCTATTTCAGGAATCAAGTTTTGGTGATGGTCATTGCTGACACACAAGTCCCTGGCTAAAGACTGTCCTTGTTTATTGTTTTGCTTTAGTTCTTGTTTCATTAATTACGGCAGTATGATAGCCTCATGAAATTACATTTAATGAAACTGTGTTCCTAATAATAGCATTACTTCAATTGGACGTGAAACTTCTCTTTAAAAGTGTGACTGGAAGTGGTGTGGTGTGGAGATTAATATCTCAGTTGTTTAATAATTTATTTGGCTTTGCATTTGGTTAACCAGGTTTCATTCTAAATGTTTATTTGCATGAGACTGACATTATAGTTTTGCAGTGGAGATGAGAAGTATATTTTTTCTGAAGAAAGCTTTGTGGAAAACTTTCAATTTTTTTTGAAAGCTTTATAGGAGTATGGTATTTTTTTTGGTGGTTGTTTCTTTTATTTGGGCTACACAGAAATTATTTTCATAATGTGTTTGAGCTCCAAATAAAGGACAACTAGATCAATGGAAGAGACATCTGAAAGAAATGTCAGCCAATGGCAGTGAATTTTACAGGCTTTATGCATGGTATTGAGCCAGCCTACAGAATTCATTTTCATTCTCCTATCTTTTCCATCCTGTTCCCCCACTTCTCTCCCCTAGTATTGCTTTGAACTATAATGTATTTGAATCTTTTAGTGTAAGAGAATGAGGTGCTGGGTATCAGTGTAGCAGGAAGAGCAGAAAATGGGGTTGGCCAGCTTCTTCGATTGGTGTTCTAAACATCTGGTGTGAAAGAAGGAAATCTGAAAAATGAACTAGCAAACAGCAGTGTGGATGAGTATACTTAACATTATTGTATTGAAGTTGTTTAACTTTCTGTCTTATATATAGAAATGCTATGATTTATTTTTCTGTATTTCTAAATCTTTCTCCCTTCTCAATTTCTCTTGCCTTCTAAAAATCTCATTTACAAGTTTTTAAATGACATCCTGAATCCTCAGCTTGTATTGACACCAGTAAGGCCTTAATGGCTATTGACTATTAAAATATAATTCAGTTCAATTTTAAATATTCTGTTTTAGGATAAAATCTACTGAGTGAAATGAATACTCAGATTCCTTCCCTAATTCCTTCCCATAATTAATAATTTTGTCATGTGCCTTCTGCGTGCCTTTTCAGTAACCACGGCTCACCTTAATACCAGTGTTTGACATTAGAAGCCTCTCTAGAGGAAGAAAATCATTCAGAAATGAGCTGGATAAAGGTTATTAAACCAACGCTTAAAATTCTAGTCCTGCACGTTTTCCTTTACCCCCTAATTAAATGCCAAGAACAGTAATGTGAAATTTTCAGTGTATGCATATACTGAATATACTTTTATCAAAGGGAAAAATAGCTAAAGAAAACTGAAACTTCATTTCCAGCATTCACATCCTCTTGCTTGTATGTATTCAGAATGTTGGTCTTCAAAGATAGGGAAAGGCATCTTGGAGAGAAAGTAATCTAAAACTACATTGTGAAGTCCATATGATTCTTTTGTAACTCTTTGTTTTGGGAGTGAGGTTTTTAGCTTAAGTCATCTTACTGACTTCAGTAGTACTATTTGTATAAGTAAAGGCAAAGTGCCTAAGTAAAGTTTGTAAGGTTGGGACGATACTGTGTGCATACATCACCACTTACGAGCCTCTCGTTTGTCATCTCTTGGAATACTGAGGACTACTTGAGTATCCATATGAACGATATGTGGAACAGCTTATTTTCTTAATGACGGAGGTCTTTGAAGTGCAGCTCACAGTGCCTGGGAGATGGTTGTCCCCTTCTGCTTTGCTCTTGTGAGACTGAACTGCAGTACTGCTTTCAGCTCTGGGATCCAGCTTGAATGGAGCAGGTTTGGAGGAGGGCTGTGAGGGTGGTCAGAGGGCTGCAGCACCTCTCCTGCAAAGAAAGAATGAGAGTGTTGGATTTCTTCTGGCAGGAGGGGGCTCCAGAGGGGGATCTTATGGAGTAGCCTTACAGTGCTTCAAGTAGGCCTACAGGGAAGGTGAGGATGGAGTCGTTAACAGGGAGCGATGGGACAAGGGGTGTACGGTACAAGATGGTGTGTTAATATTAGATAATAGGAAGAAATTATTTGTGCTGAGGAATTTAATTCTGAAGGAAAAGACTGCACACACCAGCATTTTGCCTTACCTTACTTATCCCCACCTGTTTCTAAAGCTTCTAAAACACCATATATATTGGTGGGAAAGAAACTAAATTTTAATCAATAGAATTTAATGTGCTTAGTTCCATTCTCTTTACAAGTAGGAGATGCTGACATCTGCGAAGCAGTGATAATTTGCAGCGTTATCGTTCTCACTTGCAGTGCATGATCCTGATGAGGTCAGGTCTTTTCAATTAGCAAAATGATGGTGTTAAATCCTTCATTATTATGCTCTTTTTGCCAGACTCTGCTGTCAATTTGTAGAATATTATATAAGTTGGCCATTAAAGCCTAATTCCTTCAGTAAAAATTTAACACAAACTTATTTTCCCAATTGAGAAAACCATCTGCATCTTCTTTCTAACCCATTTTCTCAACTTCATGTGTACCAAATTAATACTTTGTAAAAGTATAAAAGGTCTCTGGATCTTTGGTCTCTTGTGTGGCTTTTTCAGTGAACTTTGCATAATCTTTTATTAAATGATTTAACTCTCAGAAGTGGTGCACAGCTAGTTCAACTTAGCTGAGTACAGGTGCTGTTTTGGATATTTAGTGCTTACTGGAAATTTTTCAAATAATTATAACATCTCTAAAAGCTTTAGAATCCCCAGAGTGCAATTATACTTGTCCATGATAACCAATACTCTTTGCTCCTTTCAGGTAAGAAAACCAGGCTAACATAACAACCATGAACCAATCAGTTAAATGGGATTCACTTAATGTTGGTGCTTTTTCTGCCTACTTCATTCTGTAATACTGAAATGTAAAGAAAAAAAAATATTATTAAATTCTAGGGAGTGTTAGTTGTTCTAATGCAGAGAACCATGTTTGATGATGAACAATTTATTCTCTATCAGCCATTGGAAAGCTCTGAATGCATGTTTTAGTTTTGAAAGATGAATTTTCTGTAAAATTTCTGGTGAGATGCTTTCTTTCAATGATATTTAAAAAAAAATAAAAAAATCCACCAACACAAAATAAGTCTGCTAGGGGCCTGCAATCACAAAATAAGCAGGATCTGAGTTCATGTGGTTTGTCATCATATAAAAAGGGTTGTAGCTCCAGAAGTTAGTCATATTCTTATTATGCTTTTTTCTTCTATGATCTTTGTCTTTGCATTTCAGTTGTTTCTTGACCTCATCCTTCTGCTGCCCCTTCTCCGCATCTCCATGCCCTAAAGTTTCCTTGCTTGTCTGCTATGATTCCTATATAATCTTCGCTTCTGTTATTTTTATCTTTGTGTCATTGTTGGTCTCTGACCATCAAATCTTTCTGACAGGCTGTTAATTCGTTGTTGTTCTAAAAGGAAAAGAGGACAGTAAGAAAAGTTCCACTTGGAATAATGGAAAAATATCTGTGAGTAGGTGGTGTGCTGTTATGAAAAGAGAAATGGAGAAAGGAAAAAAAAAGGCAAGAGCTGTCACACTGGGCCTATACCTAAAGGAGAACTCCTACAATCAAGATATTACTGCTTCCAGTCCCAAAGACATGGAGGAGCAAACTGGCCAAGGAGAGATTCTTGAATATCTTAGGAGTGGGATTTGGGTGAAATTAAAGTTTTTATTAGTACTGAATGTAGAAGAGAAAGGAAAGCTAATATTGTGTAATGAGTCCATCAGTAGGTTTGTAGCAAATTTTTAAAAACCTTTAGTCAGAGAAGGAAGGAAGGGAGGAATTTTGTTAATTTTGACATTTTACAGAAATTGTGTTATTTCATGTGGCTTTTGATCTATAACAAATTAAGGTAATGCATAGACTTTAGGAGGAGAAGATAATACTGTCCTAACAGGGATCATGTTTTCAAATGCTACTCATGAGTCCATCTCTGATTACATAGAATTGCTGTTGTTCTGGAGTTCTCATAGTTTACATCCAGGAGCATGTCAGGATAGCACACTGTGGATCAGAGGGCAAGCAGCCACAGGAGTGAGCTGTTTGCTATATGAACTTCCTCTGTGCAGCTTTCTGCTGAGATGCAAATGTCTGTGATGATGCCAACTTCTCTCCTGCATGTGCTTAATATTCTTCTTTTAACCTAACCAATTACCTAGTCCAGAAATTATTGAATGAAATGGATGTTCAAATTATTATGAGTGAATCTATGTATTTGTACGCTAAGGAAATGTATTTCCCTTAATGCACTAGGAATGCACTCAGCTGCAAGCAATCCTCTCCAGTCACCTCTTAGCTTGAAAACTTGTCAATTAACTGCTCTAAGAATGCTCCTTCCTGCACTTATTTTGATTATGTTCTTGGGTTTTGCCCCTGATTCATCAGCGTGTGCTTTTGTTTCATTGAAATGTAATTTTGAACATGACTCAATAAATACCATCTATACTATACACACCTACTGATGTCCCCAGGAAACTGCTGTGATGTTATTGCTACGGCTTCTTTACACTCCTGAGCTTCAAGTTGTTCTATACAAAGATATATAATTATACCTATATTGGTCCTGATTGTCAGCTCAGCTTTTACATTTACTAGTTTTACTGAAACTTATGCTACTGTATAAAATTAAATTTACTGGTGAGCATCTTTTGTGATTTCTGCCATGCTGCCATTTACGCTTTGGAGTGGTTCCCATTAAATGAATCTGCACCTACTGAATTACCTATATTGAAATTTGTCTGAATCTTGTTAGCTTGTTAGTTGTCTTAGAACTCTTAATATCACATATTAAGCTTCAGATTTGCTAATGCTGCTGCTTGTCTGTAGCAATTATATTATTTCAGTGCTTCCATTAAGCTTCTCATCTGCCTTTTGCAGTCTCAACTGAGGTATGCTGTATTGTTCGATGCTTATCAAGAATCTGACATAGCAAGTTTAATCCCCAAAGGCAAATTTTAGCCAGAATGACAGGTCTTCTTATTAAGACTGTTTTCAAAGAGCACAGAAACAATTATAGAAAAAAAAGTTGACAGTTAAGAAAATCTAGAGCTTTTGTTTGTTTTGTTTTTCCCCGTAAGCATGGTATTTAGTAATAACCAATTGAAATACCAAGTTAAACTCACATTCTACATGGATAAATCAGAAGAAGAGACAGGTCTTGTAGATTGTATATGTGTGCTGCTTTTGTATTCAAACTGATAAATTGGGTAGGAAAAATTTCAGGAGTCATGCCATGTTTCTTTCCTAGTTTAACATCTATGAATATGAAAACTCAACTTTCATTTTCTTAACTAAGTATACAGAATTTTGTATACTGAACCTTAAACCTCAAAGGTTTTCCTGTTTCTTCATTTTAAGAATAAATAGCTTGTTTCCTTTCTGCATGGAGCATATTGTAATCCTAATTTTTGAATCATCCTTTACCCAAGACTTTACACAAGTGTAGTTACAATGTTCTGCCCCTTGTGTCATTACCATTGTTTGGTGCAGCAGGACAAGTACCATTTTTACTACTGCTTTTTGGCTGTTTAAATTTGCATCCTTTGCTTAACAGCTTCCAAGGTGCACAAGAATTGAGAACATCTGTCCTGCTTTTCAATAATTGTTTGAGTGTGCCTATATTCATATTGTTCTGCTTTGTGATCAAATGAAGAAGAAACAGCTACACTACATTGTCACTGCTGTTGAGATATTAGGAGCGTTAAAGATGAAAAACTGAGAAATAACTTTCTTTAAAAACATATTACTTATACAGTGTGAAATTTGAGAAAGGCTCTGATCCTGCAAGAGCGTTTATTTTTGTTGCACTGATATCTGTATTAATTTCCAATGTTCTGTCTTTCACATTCAAACTAAGAAGCAGCTCTCCTTAATATTTCTCTGCTTCCTGCAAGATATTCGTCGGATTAACAGAAGGTGTTTAATTGCAAGCAAAGCCTATCTGCCTTGTTCTAAAGTAGTTTTTTATTATATCTTATTCTTTGTTAGCATTAAGAAAATAAGCTGCAAACATTGATTATAAAACATCAATAAATTGATCTCTTAATATAATGAGAGGTAAAGTAATGAAGTGTGGAGATGCAGTACAGTTCTCATAACTACATTTCCAATTTTGCTCAATTCTTACAGTAAGGAGGATGATGCATACAACTGTATGTTGTGTATCTTTCACAGTAACCATCAGGTGTAAATACCTCATGTTTTCCTTAATATGAATTAAGGCATACAGAGTAAATAAGTTTAAAACAGTACTGAATCATTTTTATAAAGGAAAGCTTGTCCTTTTAATTTTTACTGTTAAATACAGCGTGCACCATACGCTGAATGCTTGTCTCCCTTCCTTGGGTGACAGTCGTAATGTTAAATTAATAGGCATTCTGGACAAGATATGGAGTCAAATTTACATAATTAGTGTGCGTGGTTGCTTTGAGCTTTTTTTGCAAAGGAAACCTGTTAGTAAAGAAGGTCTGTTCTGGTCATGTAGAGAACATCTTAGCCTTCTAATAATTTTAATTCCTTTACTTGCCCTCCCCTTTCCATCTTTCAGTGTAATAGAGTCCATTTGGTTACACAGATAATGTTCCATTAAAACTAGCTGTTTTAAAACTACGACTATGACTGTGACTTGTATCCAGTTTTGGTAAAGCAGCAAATTAATTTAATTTTCAAAATCTGTATGTTTCTACCAACCTGTCTCATCTGAGTACTGCAGAGATTCTCTTCAAGTAGTTTCAGGGATCTTCTTCCTCTCCCAGGGTGTAGCAGTGGAATTGAAGCAACCTAATGCTTATGGCAGAATGGGGGTGTAGAAGTCCTATGCTAGGCAACAGGGATGTCAGCTAGTTTCAAAACCATTGGTTATAGCAAGTAATTGAGGGAAAAGATGAACTAAGAAGGGAATTTCTATTTTCTTCAAAGCATCATTTAATAGAATATCAAATCATACCTGTTCTTTGAAAGTAAATGTTAAAGCTTTGTACTGTATTGCTTGCCAAGAAGTACTGAGTGTGTTGTTTTGTGTGTTACAGGTTACTTACCCAAATAACACGTGGTGAGAAGTCAAGCCACAAGGAATAAAAGGAAATATGTAAGTTTTGACCGACGTGTTATTTACATCCTGGTTTCTGAGCACTTAACCTGATGGATTTCAACTTTCAGATTTTACTCTGAATGAAAATAAAAAAACCAAAAAAACCCCACTTTTTTTTATAAGACTGAAAATATTTTAAAAACTCTGGGTATGTGATGTTTAAGATAGATATCAAATACTTCACTCTGCAGTACCTCTCTGAGTACAATTCAAATTTCACAATATTGTGAAGTATTTATGATGTTCTTATGAAGAAAGCAATAAAAGTAGGCTATATTATCTTTCTTTGTTTTTGCCACTCAACTCTAAGATATATGTTGGTTTGCTGCCTCATGAGAGTTTAACAATGGTTTTCATTGTGTAAGCTGCTAGTAGGTCAGAGATGTCTCATATCTTGTATGGAAATATGAAACTTTCTGACTTTATTACCCTGTTAAAATTTTTTTTTAAATGTCAAATTTTATAATTTGTACCAGGAAACTTAATTTAGGATCATCTTTGATGTAGTAGATACTCTTCTTGAGCATCAAGAATCAGATTAAAAATAAGTCAGTTGCAGGTTAGTGATGAGGATGGAGGGAGGCTAATCAGAAAGTGCTTTGCCTTTTTGAGAAATTTAAATGTTACGTTCCTCACCAAAATTAATAGTTTTTATGCTTATGTCTCAGCAGAGATCTAGTGATACTAGTTCTGAAAATAGATAGAGCTAAATATGGTGGCTGTGCAACAAATACAGAATTTTTCATCAATAGTCATCAGTCAGCAGCATAGGAAAATAAACAACTGAGAGCTTTTTACATCCCGGAATGAATTTTGTTTGGAACAAATAATAGTGGTTGATGTCTGCATCGTATCTGAGCACATGGAACATTCACCAGATCCTCTTTGTTACTATAACTGCAGCAGTGCTTACACTCGCAATCCATGTTGGTGTTATTATTTTCAGAGATGCTAGCCTCCCCCTGTATCGTTTCAGAACTTGAGGTTCTTGAGTAGCTATGCCTATACAGGTCTATACTAGATGTTAGAAATCTATGTGCCAAAAACCTTGTTAGAACAGTTTTAAATTGCTTATTAAAAAAAAGAAAAAAAAAAAAAAGGTTGAGGGGGATGATGCTATCAGTAATAAAACAGATTTAGTCATTGAATTTTAAGATATGAATATCAAAAGCCTTGATTGTGTTACATGTTCATTTAGAATGTAAGTCATTGATTTATTCAGCCACTTAAATGTTAGTCTTCTCAAGTGAGCGGGTTCCTCTTTGAGCAACTGTTTAAATATACTAGTCTTGATTTCTTGTGACCTTAGAGGAAAGAGAAAGAGGAAAGAATTTTGCTCTGTAATACGAAGAAGAATGCAAACTAACTTAAATTTAAGTATTGATGTAAGAGAAGTTAATATTGGGAAACTGAATGTCTTTCATGTGCTCCAAATGTGGGTTTCAGGACAGTTAATTTCAGAATGGCATATCTCAGCAGATGTGCAGAATTTATAACAGAATTCATCTTCACTATGAACCATAATATATAGTTAGATAAAAATTCTAGAAATGCTGTCAAGAAGAGGTGGAAAAAATCTCAGCGCAAATCAATAACAATTTAGCTGCGTTGTATTCCGCAGTTTGTAATTTTTCAATGAATAGACAAAAATGTTTTACATATGATTGTAATTTCTTTTTATATTGATTCATCTTAATAGTTCTTTCCAGTTATTAGCATTGCTATTATTTGTCTGACAGTACCACCTAGTGAATGTGGCTGTTGCCATAAGCTCTAGTGTTAATTTCTGCGTGCACATACAACACTGCCATTAATACCAAAAGTGAGACAGAATATTATCTCCTTTCTACAGATGGTTTGCTTAATGTATTTACCTGAGCTTCTGGGCAAAACTGTACAGTTCATGCTAGAACCTCTGATGCCACAACTACACTGTCGCTGGGACTCGCATTAGTAGATTTGAAGCCGTGTAGATTATATGTTTGTAAGCTGTAAAACCAGCTCTGGCTTTCAGTTGAGGTACGCTTTATTATAATGTGCCTCCAAGGTATATTGTCTTCTGTCATCAACCTTGTGTTGTTAAGTGGTGAAGAAGTAAGAGTCTTTGAAGTTAATTTTTTTTATCTTCCACCATTCATTCAAAACAACTTGTGTATTTGGATAGGTAGAACCTGTAGGATGTTCACGTATTCAGGACCTCTTGTATTAGACTCCAAAAAAAAGTTGAGTGGAGCTACTGCAGAAGCCTCACTCCTAATTGTTGGAATATCTCTTATTTCCATCTTCTCAAGCTTCTTTCTGATGTTTCTTTTCCCACTGATTTTGCTTATGAATCCAGTTGCTCTTCTCTTTATTCAGGTCCAGAAGTCTTTCTTCTTTTAGGCTTGTGAATTCATAAGAGCGTGTAATGAGATAACTAAACTCATATGGAAGGACAATCTGTTTGAAAGAAAATAACTGACTTTTTCATTCATCAGCATCAAAACTGTCAAAAATAGCTCTGAATGAGTGGAAAATATGTATAGCTCATATGCTCTGTTACATATTGTTTGGTATACTTAGGTACTAGGGACGATCTTCAAGTGGATGTCTTTGTTGTTGAGTTGGATAACTATCTACAGCTCTCCTACCTAGTAATTGTATTTGTGGTATTAAGTAGCCTGTTTCTTTCTATATGTCCCCAATTCTGTCTCTCTGCTCATCCACATACAGATTTTTGTACTAACATCAAGTTGTTGAATTAAAAACAATCCTGATAAAAGTGGAATATAATAATAAAGAATGTTCTGGTTCTCCAAGTCACTGCTGTGCTCCCCTGAATTTTACTGATGCAAATAATTGCATCTTGATATTGAAGGGCATATATCATGTGCTACTTGAAACGATAGATTATTTTGGTTTGCTCAATTTGTATATTTTTAATATTGTTTAATGTAGGTACTGTTGAGTGAGCACATATACTCTTAGGGGTGACACAAATTAATTCCACTCCCATCATGAAATTTCTCCATGGATTTATCACAAATTGCTGCAGTTGTGAGTGATTCCACTCTCATGAGAAGCCTGAGATTAAATTCCGTCACTACTGTACTATTTTTAATTAATTTAACCTCCAAACGAATCATTTCCCAGTGCCTGTTTCTCTCTCTTTGGTCAGTAGATTACTTAGCTAATGTCAAATTAATTAGTTAATGCAGTTAATGTTTAAAAGCTTTATAAAAGTGATAAGAATTCTGGAACCACTATGGAAGTAGGGGCTCATGTTTTTAACTGAAAGCAGAAGTTGCATTTTCATGTTAGGGACTTGACTACTACTATTGATTTTAATATGGAACATGCTCAGCTACAACAGCAAGGGTGAAAGTTTAAGAACTGTAGCACCACTAGCTCAATCCTGAAGTGATATGCATATATATTCTAGCAATTTGGAGAATGACAAAGGAAAATAGGAATAAATGACAGAGAGAAAAGACTCTAACTGCACTGCACGTTAAGGAAGAAACATCCGATTTCATTCACAACAGGAGCTGGGTATCTCAAAAATAATTTTGAGGTTTTTAAATGGTGGTTGAATTTCTCATTATTATCTCCCTGAAAAACGCATAGGTCAAGTTCTGGAGTGTAGCCAGTCACAACAACTAGCGGGATGTACGTTATGTCTTTCTAGTAGTATCTGTGTTCTGGAGCAGAATGATTACAACCTTGTACTGATGGAATGCAGAAGATGTCTACCCAGGAGTTTCATACATCAGCAATATCAGTAACTGTAGGAAAGACAGGGTGCAAGTACGTCTGCTTTTGGTGGTTTAAGTATTTACTTAAGCTTTACTTTAAGCAAATGTCTCTTCTAAAGAAAGGTAGTCTTTCGTTATATATATAGTTGGCTTTGCCCACTATGGTGGCTGGAATCTGGGGCTCATAACACAGACACATTAGATTACTAGATCCCTTCAAAGGAGCCCAAACTGAGTTTGAGTGCTGGGAGGAGGGAAAAAAAAAAAAAAAAAAAAAAAAAGAAATGAAATGAATGAAAAAGGAAGACTGAAAGTCCTCCTTAACTGGGGAGTTTTGGAAAAGGTGATCTCAGGAAGTCCTGGCCAACTTCAATTGTTCTGTGATTCCATGAAAACGACTACTTTGTGAAAAGAAACTTTTCTAAAGGCTGTTTTACTTTTGTACTGTCTTGTTTATAGTCATATGATCTCCAAATGGCTACAAGGCTATAAAATATGTGGATAATTATACTTTCCGCAGTCACCTTTACTTGAAAATATTGCTTGTGTGATTTATTGTAATTTCTGGGAAGATGCCAAACTTAAAATACATGTCAGAAGCAAAATTTTTCTGTGTCTCTTAAGTGTTTAAATGAAGCGTAATAGAATAGGCGTTCTCTCTGGTAAATTTGCAGTACTCTGAGGACCCTCAAGATTAATTTTGTGCAAAATGATTATCTCCACTATCAGCAGTGCTCTTAACTACCCAAGTATTTTGCATTAGCAAAACCAGGGTAATGAAACATAATGCAGACTGATTTTAATAGAGGAAATAATGTCTAGAAATTTCCATGATAACAGGTTACTTCTGGGTTATAAATAACAAGAAAACAAGTGGAAGTGTGATAACGTAAGAGATCTATTTGCTAATCCCCACTAAGGAATAAGAAATTGGGAGGAGGGGGAAAGACATGACCAGACAGCAAATGTACTTCAGCAGTGCATGTTAGTTGCTTTTTGTATATAGATCATCTTAAATTGAGAACCATAACCTGTGGTAGGTGTTGCAGAACTAGAGATAAACTCTGGTAGAAACATGAATATACTTTTGACAAACCATTTGGGTATAAACTAATTGCTTATCCATTGCACTGAGAAGCTGGAAGCTGAGAGATCCTTTGTTCATCTAAATATCTTAGAAACCTTTCTCTGAACCTGTCCTGTAATAAATACTGGACTTAAATCTCTTCTGTTGTTTGCAATTGATAGGCTCCTAAGTTGCTTTGCTACAGGTCCCTGCGTGTACAATTTAATGTTTTACTGTATATTTTTATCCTATTTGCTTTTTCCAGACCTCAGAAGCATTTGATTTTGTCTAAACTGATTATCATCTCTATTGACAGAGTTGACCAATAGATCAATTCAAAAACTTTTATTAAAAATAAAAATGAACTTCAACCTGATAAATCTCCTTTCAACAATATTTATACTCTTTGAGCTGTCGACTTAACCACACAGGAGTTTGCCCTGTCCTTTCTCTGTAAAGCTGTTACGTCTTCATCTCATGGGAAAAACAGAGTGTTTATGCAAGTGATTATAACAAGATGGCATAGAAGGACTCTGTTCTACAGGAATATAGATAATGAAAATAGACTTCTCCCCCCCCCCCCCCCCCCTTTTTTTTTTTATACACTAGGTAGTTGGTTCTTTAGAAACATAAAATGTTTTGAGGAAGTTTTGATGAACTGACTGTTATCTGGGATCATGTATTAGGTACTCATGTTCCCCACTAGATAACCAGAGTCTTTGTCTATAAATGTGTGGGAAAACTGCATGTGGTTAGATTAGTTTTAAATCTAAGGAATGATTTAAAGGAAATGTGGTGGTGTTTTTTTTGTTGTTGTTGTTTTTTTTTTAAGTCAGATATAAATGACAAAAACAGCTGAAGATGTTCAAATAGGAGACAGCAGCAACTATTTAAATGATTAATACATAGGTAATTGAATTATTTAGAGTGGCTGAATCCTTGCCAATAAAATGGGTGTCAGAACAGATAATGGTTAACATGATTGGAAAAAAAGTAATTTCTTTAAAATACAGTGGCTCATCTAAAGCAATTATGTATACAAACAAGTCAGTGCCAATTTTCGAAAACTATCTCCTGTTATGCTGCATTTAATTAAACTGGTTTAATGTTTATGCCATTGCCTGCATGAATGCAGAAAGCTCTGAAATTGTAGAGCTTTGTGGTGGAGCATGATGTTGATGTTCTCTAATGATGACAGTAATTTTAATGAAACCTTTAACTCTACTTCATATTTTAAAGTAAAAAAAAATAGTTAAAAACTATAGTCTGCAGTTTGCAGTACATGAAAAGGGTGCTATGAAAGTGAAAATGAGGCGTACAATTTTCTCTGAGCATTCTTTAAGCATTTGGTGAGTGAATTTAAACTCGGTTGTTTGGGCAATATTTGTACACTGAAAAGTTATGATTACTTTTTATTTCTCTATTGAAGGGAATTGTGTTCAATTTCTTGCTAACTTGCTGTGTGAAGTGACCTATATATGTTTAGTCATGAGTGTTGAACCGATTAGTCTGAAGAAGCCAGGTGAAGAGAGAGGATGAATCTTTTGTGCTTTGAGATTTTAATTGTCTTGTTATCTTTCTAGTCTTACAACCAAGAAAGCAGAATTTGCTTTTTTGAATGCTCCTCTCTTAATGCTTAACGGAATCTGCTAAGATAATATTTATGGTGATTGCCTCTATCATCAGTGAAGTTATTCTCAAAACTTATTCTCAGTGATGAAATTCCCAATCTGCTTAGGTAATTTTTGAGCCTCTAAAAAAATATATTTCAGTTCTTGAATACCCACGTTGTTAGAACGGAATTTTCAAGTTTCAGATGGTAAACGTAGTGCAGAAACTCAAAATACTGAATGCTGTGTCACCAGCTGGGGAAAATCTTCACTGAATGCTTGATTTGCATAAGTGCTTTGCATGTTGTAGGGGATATAATTTGAGATGTATACTCTATTGCCTCTATATGAGGCCAGTCCTGCTGCAGTTTGTGTTGAATACTTTGTGGCATAGTGTTTGTGTCTGACCTCAGTTTGTACAGTTCAGATGCCTATACACCTGGTTTGATATGCAATAATGTTGCTTCCTGTTCAGTTCTTCTGTCATTGTTCTTACATGTAGCAGAAATGCTAAGTCAGGGCTTGAAGCAGTGATGGAGCGCCGTGGGAAGGCAGGGCCAAGCCAGGGGAGCTCGCATGCAAGCGAGCCAGGATTCGCTCCTTCCCAAACCTCATTTAAGGGCAATGGAGGTGAAGGTATCTCTCTGGAGATCCCTGCATGCCCTGTGCCTTCTAAAAGTAACCAGATTTTCTTTCTTTGTTTCTGCATCCACAGCTGCTCCATTTGGGCTTATCCTCACTTGTTGTAGCCTAGGACTTTGCTACCCCGCTGTCATTGCTGTGCTTTCCATCACATTATGGTGTTATACTGTTGCATTACAGTGTTACATGCATCTTTCTATCTTAGTGCGTATTTTTTACACTATTGCATTTTAGGGAGATACTAAAATGTCCTTAGCTTTTTGAAAATTAACATATTTTTATCTGGTTCAGAAAATGTATCTCCATTTGGTTTTTGTGCTAGTTTTATCCAATCATTATTCTTCATGGCATGCAGTGAATTTACTGCATTTTCTAACATGTTACACTCCCTTGACCTGAATTTTGATTAATTACAATGAATGGTAATACCAGTGTTTCTAGTACTCTAGCTCTTTGTTATATCAACAGAAAGCATAAAATGTCAGATTAACTGTTCAGAAGAAAGAAAAAACAATTGAAGCGTTCCAGAAGGGAGAATAATGACCTTACAGAATCAGACAAAATCATGTACAATACCATGAGACCTATATATAGGCAGTACAGTATATTAGTGCTGATGTTCAGAAATACTGTGTAAATTTCTCAGCCCTTTATAAGGTATAACAAAAAAATAACATTATAGAATAACTTGTAATTTTTTTCTCTGCCTAACAGCAACTGTGTTATACCCTCAGGTATAATAAAACAGGTATTTGACATATTCTGTGGACTATGGAGTGCGATAAGATTATTTTCTTACACCAGAGGACCGCATTTGCAAGCTACTGCAAGATATTGCTTCTCTGTGATTTTCTCTTGTCTTTTGGACTATGTCCACAACTCAGCAGGATTGGGAGCCACGCTTTCCACTATAGCGAGTGCAAGTGAAGCTAAGTGGCATAGAAACAAATTCAGAAAGCTGCAAGAGTTAATTGCACACCACTGTTATTAACACAATTCAGTATCTTTTGTCTGCTGCATTTACTATAACTGGTTAGGGAAATAAAAAATTTTATGCTGTGATTTGTAAAAACATTAATAATAACTTCTGGAATGATATTTTCTGCAGTTACCTGCTTTTATAACAATTGTGAAAATACAGATAACACCACACTAAAGGAACTTGAGTATTTATGAAGAACAAAAAGTGTTTGAGCTCTTAATAGCTGTAACTTGATTGCACTGGCAGTAAATGGGGATATTCTGAAAATAACGTAGAATTAGAAACTAGGCAGGAGCAGAAATTGCTGGCGGGTTATTTTTCTCACAGCAAGAGATGTCTGTTTCCATTTTGTTTGCTTTGTTTCTCCATATGTAAAATACATCGAAGTTTGGGATATGGTGGATTGCCTCTTGTTTGAATTTTTGCAATTCAGGCCATCAGTTAAAGGTAAGCAGTCTTTAAAACCTTATTTAGCTTTAGTAGCCTTCACAGTGATGTTAAAAGAACTCTTGTCAGCACCTTTGCTGTGTTCAAGTGCTGACACAAAGGAAGCTTGAGCTAGATCAAATATGGATTATTTTTTCTTTCAAAACTGCTGTTCTCTTGTTTCTCTCATACTTTGATCATTGTAGTCAAATAGTTTCAAGCATGGTTTTTTTCAGTGAGCTACTAATTTTTCTTTCAGATATGGTGAGTTCTATGTTTCTATTATTCTAAGTGCCACAACAGGTAGTCTAGTGAGACTGCAGAATTTCTTATTTGCAAACTTTGAAGGATTTTTCCTCATGTAATCAGAATTTTTCTTGCTACACTTTGTTGCTTTTGGTTTGTCTGTCTTCACATCGAAGTTGTGCAGTTGCTTATTGTTGTTATCATAATCACATGAAGGAATACATAAGAATAGAATACTGTTAATTTGCACAAATTATTCTGTTCCTGTAAATTTTGCAGTAGGAAGTAAATATCAGCAGAGAAAACGAATACGACCTAGTTTGCTAATTGAATCATGAACTTTGCTAAGTTACCCTAGCTCAGGAAGAAATACAAGGCATGGATTTATTCTTGTCTATTTTCAACTTGCATTTGAAATGTTATCATGTAACTCTTGAGCAATTTTTCAGCGTCTGACTGGCCAAGACCTATCTTTTCTTCAGTTTCAATGGGCTTTCACTGAAGCCTCCATTGGTACAAACTTTTTTGTTCTGATTATACTTGATCCCATGTTTTTTGGTATCTTCAGGAGTGTATACATTTTCTTCCCTTGCCTTCCTGCTGTGTTTTTTCAGATAGTTTTAGTATATTTGTGTGCCGAAATTATAAGCAGT
Organism: Perdix hodgsoniae; assembly: GCA_035772895.1. NCBI lineage: Eukaryota > Metazoa > Chordata > Aves > Galliformes > Phasianidae > Perdix > Perdix hodgsoniae. The sequence goes on along the minus strand of JAPSGF010000029.1, from coordinate 933,262 downwards.
ACTCATTTACTGTAAGTGTTATCTCAATGATTCTTATTTTCTCTCTTAATCTGAAGTGAGCAAATGAACAGTCTGGTATTAGTTGAAACAGAACAGATGTTTTTAATTCATGATGCTTGTTAGCTTCTAAGTAGAAGTTGACAGTATGTAGGCAGATAGGTTCTACTAATGAATTCTAACCAACGTACAAACTCCATCTATCAGCCTGGATAAATTAGTATGACTTTTTCATGTGTTCATTCTCTACCTGTTGAAACCTTCTGATACGTTGCCTCACTACAAGGTATCATTCCATCTGGAAACATGATGGAAAACAAAAACAGCAAAGAAAATGCAAGTTTCCCTTAGGGCAGTAACTTCTGCTTTTTATTTAGCAGCCATTTTCTGACAGGTCACGGAACTTTCAAGTTCCTTACGCGTTTTTTTCAAGTGATTCCACGTGATCCATGCAAGGCATCTGGAGGAACTTATGCTTTTTTCTTCTTTGTTAAAGCATTCCCTCAGAGGAATTGCTGCCTTACTCTATGTGATGTTTCTACTTAGCTTATTGTGTATGGAATTACAGAGACTGGGGAGGGATTTGGAAGATGTCAGTACTGCTAATTTTTCAACAGCAACAAAAAATTGTGTTATCTCAAGTACTCCAAACTTATGCAGACTTGAAAGCAAAAAAAATATAAGTACAGTTTCTTGTAATAATATGTGGGCTCTTAGAAGCATCTATTTTAAAAATACTAAATGTTTATCAAGTCAAAAGCCTTGAAAAACATTAACATACAAGTAAAAATAATCTCCTAAAATCTGATACTTAGAAATGTATATTTATCTGAAATATTCTTCAAAGTCACATAGAAATAAGTTATTCTTGACCTTTGTGATGTCAACTTGGAAAACAGTCCATGAGTATACCTGTGAAAGATTTTTTGACATGATTTTAACAAGATCAAGGTTCCTTTTGACAAGGAATGTCCCTGCCAGTAGCAATAGGCCTGCACTTTGTTTTTAAGATAAATAAGAAGACAGTGCTACTTAGAGTAGTTTTATATATATTGTTTAAAGGAAGCTTGACTTTCCCATATTTATTTACTTTCATACTGGGCTCCCATTAAAGGCTACCAGTAAGGATTTGAATTTTATGAATATATGAGAGTGGGAAAATGGCAAAATGGTACTTAACAAACAAACAAACAATAAAAGATATTAAAAACATTAGTAATAAACTTTGTTGTTTTACCAACAGATTTTTTTTTTTTATCATGGTTCTCAGGCCTTTGTAACACAGGAAGCTCTTGAATGGTATTGAAAAATGCATTAGTCTATATGACATTCTTTGCTGCTTTGCCTTGCTCTACAAGAGAACAAACAGGAGGTATTTGAAGCTTATTTTTGAGACAGCTTCTTTGCTTTCCTTAGGGAACACAGGAAATGCTTTTAGGCTGATATCTTTTTGAAACCCTAATTTTCAGTGTTCATATAGTAAAGAAATCCATCCCATTCATGAGAGATGGATCTAGGCCAATGCTACTTTTCTTCTCAAAGCAAGTTTCTCTAGACTGAAGAGATGTGTGACATTGCTGTGGTGGTTTCAGGACTGACTTTCAGTTGTAAACTTCCTGCATTGGCTTGAACAGGGTCACAATAAGGGTTCGAAAATTAGAACAACATTTTAAAGAAAATCAGACTGCTGCTTCCATATAACGATTTAAAATATGTGCAAGAGCAAAACCTATCCAAAGCTAAGAAATCAGCAGTATTCTAAAGGCCAAAAAGATGCACCTTCTGAATTTTAATATAGTAGGTTTATGTATCTCATAAGATTACTGGCTTGGAGGTTTGTTTTTTAAAATGGATAGAAATAACTTGTAAACTCTGCCTATGGCCACAGATATGTTAAAATCCTATTTGGTAAATCGATTTCAGTGCTTTGGGTGTAGGCATGTAAGTGATTCCAGGTTAAGAGTTTGGCTGATTTCCACTGCCATGCCTTGGGCTAAAAGCTTTCATCATCTTTTAAAAAAATAAAATCTATGAATGGGTCCTTTTCAAAAATAAGCAAACAAAATAAAGCCAATGTAGACATGATTTGTGAATTATTCATTTATCCTTGAATAAGAGAAATGCTAATTGTTAGTGAGAAGGTTCCCTAGGCGAGGTGCCCAACTATAGGAATTTTTTTAAATTTGTGAATTTAAATATCTATCACCTTTAGAAGATGAAAAAAAAACAAAAAGTGGCAAGTATATTAGGAAAATAACACGATCGTGATATAACAATGTGTAATGAAAATTCACTGAGCAATAAAATATATATTGCAACACAGTTTTATTTAAGGCAACTGACATGACATCATGGAAAAATGAAATAGTAATGTTTTGTGATACAGATAAACAACTCCCTTTGAGAAACCTGAAGCATCTCATTATATGGGGCTATTACTTCCACTGTATTTAAATTCACATTTTTACAACTTTCCTTTTTTTCCTAGGCACTTCAACTGCAACTGTCAGACTGGTTTAAGTATATCAGCTATATACCTGTAAAACTAAATGCTTAAATGTTTGCTCGAAATCCATGGTGAAATAATTATGTAACAATCATCTTTGAAACGTTTGGACTGAGATAAATGGAAATTACAGCATGGAATCAGAACACAAAGTCTGTGGTGTCGGTCTTGCATCGCTCAGCCATACTGTAGGAGATGACATGCTATTCAGATAAGCTCTTGGTACATCGGTACCAAAAGGTAATAAGGTTTGCTGAATATCTTGACAGAAAACTACAGTAAATGACATAGATGGTGTAACATTTCACTGAGCATCTGTCAGAGAGAATACTTCCATGCTAAATGGGTACACCATATTTTTATCTCATCTCAATAGTAGCATGTTTTCTTCTTACTAACTTGAGAGAGAAATTTTGAAAGCTGGCTTTCAAATAATTAAATGATTTTGTGGCTTTTTTTAATGAATGTCAACCAAATAGGTTGGCTTTGGGAAATTATCAGGCATTCGTATTTTGCAATTGAACACACTGCTCTTTAGAGTGTAGTAAATCAGATATTTAGATATTTATTTATTTAACTATGTCCTAAACCACATGGTTTTCTAGGTGCATACCAATCTCAAGAAACTCATGCATGTGGGCTTCTGAAGTTTTTGCTATGATTTCACATGTGAAATATTCCAAGATATCAACATGTCTCTTCTAAAAAATCTATTCATTAATTATTCTCATTTCTGTGTATCTTGTTGGAAAATGCTAATTACTCAGTAGAAGTCAACAAAATAATGAAGACAAAATCAATGTTCCTCCAACTGTGCCACTATAAGTCTTGCACAGGTTCACTGAAAAGCTAATTAGACATTAGGTTAAGTGTATATGACATGAGAATACTTCAAAAATGTGATTATCAAAGTTCTGTAAAACCTCAGATTGTTCACTTTTGCTGATGGAGTTGAAGAGTATGCTTGCCAAGAATTAGATATGTCTAGCAAAAGTTACAAGGACTTTTACCTGCTTTGCTACTCCCATAGAAAATAGAGCATGAATGCTGAACAAATGCAACAGTTAAAAATACATAAACATCTAAAAGAAAGGAAAAAATACCCTGTATTTTTTACAGAGCAAAATCTCGAGGTTTGAATTTTAGACATTCTACATCTGCAATTGGACAGAGAGAGAGCTGGTTTGAAAGACAGTTTGCTTTCCTTCAGTTCAGAGATGAATTGGAGCTGATTTCTTGACCTCCCGTTGGCTTCTGAAAGCTAGTGCAGGTTGAAGACTTATAATGAGTGGTGAAGTGGTAGTTTTTTCCTGATTCATTAGTTTGCTCATGTGATCTGTAGGATGTACATTTGCCCATTTGTTCAGTGTTCTTAATGTAGGTAATTTGTAATGTAAAGGTAAGGTGGTGCTTTACCAGCTTTGTTGCTATTCATTATACTAGTAAAGGTACTTTATAAATAAACAATCACCAGGACATTCAAACAGTTTATAGTGTCTTGCATAGAACCTAGTTACTAAAGAGCAACTGACTTTTTGACTTGCAGTATATAATAGCAGATAATAATTTATAGGATAAATTTGGAAATTTATTCCAGTGTCGTTCTAGCCTCCCAATCTTTCTCATCTCATCTTTGCTTATCATATGATCTCAGCTCTACTCATCTTTGGAATGTGTGATGGATATGCAATGAGTTCAGAGTGATTGTCAGACTTTGAGCTTATTTTGGATAAATATCATACTTTCCAACACTTCAAATTATTTTTTTCAGACTACAAATAACAGCAATAAAAAGGCTCATTAAGTAGTTTGCAAATGCATAGCACCAGATCATGCTGACTTGCTACCCACAGGATGTCATTTTCATCTAAAACTAGCTAGGAGTCTTGAGTAAATTACAATTTTTTCTTCTTTATTTTAATTAATATAGTCCATATTTAATGTGTCTCACCATGGCTTTGCCATGAAATGACCTCTTTAATACACTGTGCTACTGGTAAAGGAGTTCAGTTCTTCACAGGATGTCTGCCTTAGGAACATGCTTTTAATTTGCTCATTTTCATTCTCTTGTTCATGAGTAATAGACTTCTGAAATATTTTGGTATTTTTAATAATGTGCTTTTCTTTGATTTTTTAATGTAAGAAAGGTTTGTTTCTCAGCTGATGAGGTAGGCCACACTTCAATGAGACAAGTGTGTTACAAGTGAGACTGGAGGGAAAACTGAGTGAAGTACATGCAGCTCTTTGCTGCTTCCACGCAGAGCTAATGAGATGAATCCACTCCCCAGTCCTGGTAGATATGTGATGTGTAGGTAAGCATCGAGTCTCTGAGTGAAGTTAATGTGTTCTGAAAGTGTGGCTGCAATGCTAACCACTGCTGGTGCCTGCTGTGAGAAACAGAGGCAGCTTGAGTTTGTCTTAAGGGGAAAAGGGTAAGAGGAATTACAACTGGTTCCATGGGCTGGGAAACAAGCCAGGAACCTCTGGTCTATGCTGAAGATGGATGTGGTAACTACCAGTAACCTGTGGGACTTGTGGGTTGAGGTAGGGTCCTGAAAGCTTAATCATGTCTTCAGTGGCTGCTCATGTACATCATTTTATACCTATAAAGACTGTCAGGATCAGACCATTATCCTGACATTTATGATAGATTTGGGAAGTCATCTACTTCTAAGAAATAAAAATAATTGTTGGTGACTTTTGGTTCTATTGAGGCACACTTGTGAGGTATTTATTAAAAAGAAGATTGGTACTCAAGCTTTTCCTGTATAGTGGTGTAAATGAACCTGCTGTTCTCTTACACTACATGTTTTCACATGGGAGAATATGTAATTAAGAATTATGTTCTTGAGATGCTCGGAGTGTCAATTCAGAGGTATCTTACTACTGGATGTACTTGAATCTATTTATAAATGATACAAATAATTCAGAGCTGGTACTAATGTAGTTCAAGTAGCTGGGTAGAATGTCTCTTCTCTGTGCGAATACTGTCTTACTCAGTAGGTGGTAATACAGCTTTTGCTCAGTGATCCTTTTGTTGCATGTATACCCCAGTTATTTCTTACAATTATTAAAAAAAAAAAAAAAAACACCTGACAATTAATGGCCTTCACATGAGTTCTTAACATCTTGTTCTTACAATGGATGCTTATTTTTTAATGAATAATATAATGGCCATAATAGGAGATCATTTTTGTGTTACCTGTTCACTTAACGTACTTTTGTAAATGCAAGAAGTTTTCAATTTACACAATGTTGATTCACAGTAATGACCAGCTTAACTATGCATGTGGAGAATGAACTCCATTTAAATTCGTGATATCTTGTCCATGACCCAAACAACAAACACTAGCAAAAATTTTTTTGTGTAATCTGTGCAGTTCAGATTGATGGTTTGCTTACTTCTATAAAATTTCCCTAGATGACTCATGAAATATTAAAACTTGGATTTCATTGCACTGGAATGAATCAGTTGCCACTTCAGTAGCTGCATAATTATTTGAAAATCTGTATATGTTTTTTCAGGTCTATAATATTAGAATTAACAACATAGTTTTGTATTTTGTTTTTTTTCTTTTTTTACATTAGTATGGCAGGTTAGGGTATGCTATTTATTTTTGTTGTCTTCGTGTCCAAAGTCCCATAAAGTCTCAAGCGTGCATTCAAGCTTTTTTTTTTTTTTGAAGACATGTAGGCTCACAGTCATCAATGCAAATCATATTTAACTTCGTATGTTATATGGTTCTGAAAAAGATTATTTGCAATTATGGACTGAGTTTGCAAGTTGTTGGAATGTTCCCATGTAGTAGTGAACTGGGAACATCCCCATGTTTACTTCGTCCTTTCCTTATTGATCTGTCCTTAAAAATTAGCCCTGAGGCCTGTGACAAAGCAAAATACTGACCCAAGGTAAAATGAATCTCAGTCCAGCAATTAGGTGGTAACATCAAGCTGTGTGAATAAGGTTGAGAAGGGAGTTGTCTGTAAATAGTAAACTACGTAAACTAAATTTGGTTGTTTTGTAGTTTTGTGGTTTTTTTTAAAGTTTCGAAGGAATTTTGCAGTTATTGACAGTTAATGTAGATTCACTACTATTTGAATTGCTTTATATGGAAGGAGGCAGTTTGGAAAGCAAAATTCTCCAGGGATGCTCTTTAAGAAGCATGAAGCTTTTGTTTGTTTGCTTTTGCTTTGTGGTGTTTGTGTTGTTGTTGTTTATTTTCCTTGTGTTTATAGAAGACCTAGATCTTTACTTTTTGACATTACATAAAGGAATTTAAAAATTGAAACCTTGAAGCAGTCACTGGGGAGGCGTCATTTATATTTAAGATAACTGGAAGGTGGTAGAAAAGAGCGTTAAACAACTCCATGCCACTGCTTGTATTCTCAGGCTACCTGCTGACTGCTGATGACTGTTACTTCATTGAGATTATTGGTTGTAGCTTTTACTGCAAGACTTCTAAAGCTATTTATAAATAATATATAAACAAATGAAATGGCAGCATACCTGTGTCTGCTTAGTTAGCAAACAAGCTTATGGAAATAAACTGATGCTGTAAGCTTATGGTACTTTAGATCAGTCATTAATTACAATGCTTGCAGCAAATTTATTGCGTTATTTTGTCTTTAAAGGATACATGTATTCTCTTCTGGATGAGTTTTCAGTGGGAAGCTTTGCATGTAAAGAATGGGATAAGGCAAGAATTTCCAAATTCTATAGGTTGTTTTTTTCTAAATCAGTTCTTGCCAAGTGAATTGCATTTCATTTTCCTGCAATTTGTACTCAACCTGAAACTCCTGCACTTTTCGGTTAGATGGTGGATACCATGCAAGAACATCACTTGAGTTTGTGGCTGGAAACTCAGTAAAAGGCTTTTGAAGGCTGAGAAAGGGAGCTGGAAAGTTTAGTACGTACACTGGTATATAGGGGATAAGCAAGCTAAAATTCCAAACGTTTTTGCTACTTGTAAGTCTGGTAAATAAGATGTATTTTTCAAAAGTCTTCAGCCTTGGTTTTCTGCTTCAGTAGCTCTTACATTCAATAAGAGGAGTAATATATTGTGTAATTCTATACCTTCAACTCCTATGTGTTTGTGTTTTTTCTACTGCTGCTTGACTGCTTGGCTAGGATAAGGTTTAGATCTTTCCCACAGTGGAGTAAACCACTTTAAATTTTTTTTTTTTTTTCAGATATAAATTCTCACATATAGTCATGTTATTTGCTTCAGATACAAATCCATTGGATTCATAAAATGTGAACTATTTCTCAGCAGTTAACCATGTTGGATCACTTTAGGGTCTTTTTCCCCTTATTTGACTTGGAAGAGTCTATTAAGTTTTAGATCTGCTTTTTAAATGCTGCATAACTCTGCAGCTTATTCATATATTTAATTCCATATCTTGCTGAAATGCCTAGGATTCAATTGTGTGGAACGTATTTTTTTTGGGTTGCATTCTGAGAAGTGTGTAACTCCCCTATCTCACTTCCAGTCCCCATTCTCAAAACTACTGAAAACATATCCTAAACTCCCAAGAAGCTAAAATTTCTTTGGACTTAAGAAGAATCATATAACCTAAGAACTTAGTATCATACAACATAATAATTTAGTACCTTCTTTAGAAGGTATGTGCAATCACCTGTAATGTATTATCTCCTGTCTTCCTACTGCCGCACAGTTGCGCTGATGTGGAAATGTCTGATGGAAAAGAAACTCAAAATTGTTGTCTTTTTACTTCACTGAAAATTATCTAGACTTTTATGAAGCTTTCAGAAAATTATTTGCAGTCCATTTAGGGAAGCTGGCTGAGCTATCAGTAGATAAGTCAGGTCTCTGCTCATCTGAGGCGTCCTTGAAAGTACAGTGTGTGGAAGGCTGAATTTTCAACTTGAATGTAACAGCTGCAGTTGTTCCAGAGTGAACACTGAAAAAAATATTGCATATTTCTCTCCAGACATCCTTTGCTGAAATGTTAGTGAGAACTGCTTAAGGCATTTATTTTTGATAATATAAAATGGTAATTCGACTTTCAGGTAATGCACTGTTTTAAGGACCGTTTTCTAGTCTGTGTTCTCCTTAGCTTCTCCACTGCAGAAATATTAATCTCTTCAGCATTTCACTGTTAAGGATAAATCTTGCCTTGCTGTCTTTATGATTAGTGATTAGGTCCTGTATTCCTTCCCCACTCTGGGGTAACGTGTGTGTTCATGTAATTCTGTATGTTTTGCTTTATTCTCATTCAAAAACTCATTGTCCAAGTTTGAGAGACATGAGAAAGGGAAGCTTTATATCTCTTTTTTTGTGTTGCAATAATCTTGCATGCATGATTCCTCATTTTTAAGTGTGAGAGGCATAAATGAATGTCCAAATCCCAGATAAACTTTTCAAATGATTTCAGATTCATTGATGACAGCTTTTAAGCTGTATGGATTAATCTTTGCACTCTGTTGATAAAACCTGCACGAAGCTTTGGCCCTCGACTCTTTAGCAGGACATGATGAAGCCTCTTTCTTGTGGATCCTGCTCTCTTATAGCAAACAGTTATCCAGATGCTGTTCTGAGTAAAAGGAAGGTATGGTTTCTATTGGGGCTGTGATGTGGAAATTATTTGACTTCTTGAGTTTCTGAAAAAAATTCTATTTGAATTTAGCTTGGGGTATTATCTGCTCAGAAGGAGAGTCAGGCGTGGAATCTATGATATGAACTATTACACATTTCCATAAAGTTTTTGTCTTTGGTTAGACAAGCACTAAATATGTTTTAGCTGAGATTCACAAAAATATCTGGTAATTGCCTTCCTCTTCACTTTTTTTCCTGTCTCATCCCTTTTCAAGTTCCCTTTTAAACTTTTAACATAGCTAAGTTCAATAAGCTTTTCCTGTCTTCTAGCTCTAGTTTTAATTCTGCTATTCCTCATTTGCTTCATTAGCTTTTTGCCCAGTGAATACAGTTTTATAATTTTCTTTTTCCTGGTTCACGTTATTTTCTGATTCTTTATTTTGTATGGTATGGATTTCATTAGAGGGTTGTTGTGCCCTCATTAGACTCTAGCTTCTTCTCCTGGGCAATTTCTCATCATCTATTATGGTATTTATTGGGCTAATGGCTTTTTAAGGGCTCCAGATTTCACTGATGTTAGAGACTTACCTGAGGCTGAGGTGATTGAAGCTGTTGTTCTTTTCCTTTCCTGTCATACAAGTCTTGTAGTTGAGTGAAAGGTAAAAGCAGGAAGGTCTGTAATCTCACTAAAACCTCCCACATTCTTGTAGAGTTCCAAGAATAAAGGTAGGACCTTAACAGTACAGAATCATTAAAGATTTGGACTATTCTGCTATTCTGAAGCTTTTGGAGTGGATTAGATGGCTTGAAGGATGGAGTATAACACTTGTAGTATTTTACACGCCACCTGGTTTTTAAGTACAGGCTGGACAATTGTGTCCTCAAACTGCTTTACAGTTTGTCATGTTAAATTAACCTACTGATGCTATTTTGTGTACATTTCATCTTTGTAAGAAAAGGAAGGACCGAGGATATAATAGAAGCTGAGCCTTTTTGCTCTTTCAACTGCTCTTCATTTGGGGTGTTACTTCCATAAATCTGGAGGTATCTTTTTGTGCTCTGCTGCTGGACATTTTACTCGCGTTTGCTCTCCTGTTTTTGCTGGATTTTATTTTTTTTACTAGTTCCTCCCATACTCTCCTTCCTGCTGTCCTATTTCAAGATATGAAATATTTAATGATTTCTAAAGTTCAGGGCAACTTTGATTGACATAGTCAATGCAGAGTGCTAACAAAGTTCAGAAGAGTTTGGAATGGTAAAGAAACATACAAACAAACAAAAACAGGAAAAAAAAACCCACAAAAACAACCCCAAACACTCTGCAATGTATGTTATTAAAACTTTTTTTTTTTGGGGG